>JAPYYS010000538.1:0-113551 GCA_030522525.1 Campopleginae sp. 14b | reverse complement strand
TTTCTATTTTTTTTTTAATGAAATTTTTTTTTCTCTTCACATGGGTTACGGTGACCCAGGGGACATCTTTGTATTTATTTATTCATTTTCAAAGACTTTTTTTTTTTTTTTTTTATTTTTTTTTTTTTTTTTTTTTTTTTTTTTTTTTTTCGTTGTGGGAAATTTTATACCTGGACGAGTCACAGACGGGACAGTCGTCGAGATCACTCGTCTCCGAATTCGGGAACATTACAGACCCGGCACTTTTGTGTGAAGCCGAAGATAAAAGTGGAGCAGATTCAGAGCCACTGTCTTGGTGGATCGTGGTCTGACTAGTGTTCCACGATTTTCTGGGCTTTCTCTTGAAAATTCGATGTCTGTTGTCCTCTGAGTAATTTTAAGACTTTTAAAAACTTTCACGGCGATTTTAACACGAACAATGATTTTGGAACGATGACGTTGGAGTTTGCATCGTTGGGATCCAACGAAATTCGCTTTCTCCTTTGCCAAAGCCCATTATTTATTTTGAGAATTAAATTGCGATTGTAAAAATTAATTTATTCAAAATTAATATTTTATAAAATCCTGAGAATTTTCTGATCGAGTTTTCGAGGCAAAGTCCAAACCTTGATTCTCCGCAGGGCTGTCAGTGTCGTTGGGCGACGAGTATTTTCCTCTGGACATGAAAGATCGGTTACGACCAACGTTGAACACCCGAACCTGGGCTTGATTCTTTGGCAACAAGTCTTGTCGAGTTTGAGCCCACGATTCACATTTCGATTCTACATTTGCTGGTCTCGTAAATTCCAGCTCCTTCGAATTTACCTTTTGCCCAACTTCCGGCTCCCTCTTTATATGATTCTCTTGTCCGGAAGGCATTTTGAGCCTCGAGCTAAATTTACTGAATGAGTAACGAAAAAAATTTTTTTTTTTAAATTCATTTTGTTGGTTAAAAAATTAATAAGTTTTTTTTTTGTTAAAATATAAAAGATTAAAAAATTTATCGAGATCGTTGAACGCGTTGATTACACACGGGGTCAATTCGACCCAGTGTGTACTTCATGGAACTTATTAGTGAAAATATTATCACAAGAAATTTGAAATATTTCGGAATATTTTTTGATCTCGGTGGATCACGAAAAATTGAAAATTAATCGGCAACGTCACTGTGGGGAATGGCCTCTTTCCAAAATACGGAATTAAAAATGGAAAAATTAAAAAAATTTTTTTTTCAAATTTCGAAAAATTCGAAAATTATTGAAATTTTGAATTCTCGTGGAAATACACACGCAATTACAATTTTTTCGAATATTTCTCCATCGGGATGGATCAATATGTTAAAATATCCGTCCGGGTCAATTTGACCCAGTGTGTCTACGAAGGGACTTTTTTCGCGTTTTTCAACTATACTGTGTCGTTGCTTTTGAATAAAAAAAACTCATTACGCTCTCCGACCCGATTCCCGTCGACTGAGATCGAAATCGCAATTCGTTAGAGAAACGAAACTCCCTTTCCTCTGAGGAGAGCAAAAAAAAATCAGGAGATAATGAAAATGGCAGAAGAAGACGCGGCGCCATTGGTAAATGAGCTCGCCTCTGCCCCGGTTTGCTCACTAAACTTTTTTCTAACCCTCCAACGCCGCGACAACTCGTGATGCGATTATCTCTTATTTAGAACTCCATGACTCTCGCTGCCATAAACTATTTCGGGTCGATCGTGACGCGCTATGCATAATCAACGATGAACGATAACCTTGAGAACGAGCTGTCTTGTGTCTATAGAGATAACACAGTGAACAAACAATCCTTTTAAGGGCGACGCGATTGTAATGGCCAAAAAACGACGATTATATGTTTGCATATTTGGAATGGAACGAACTTCTCGTGTTTTTCTGGGCCAGAGATCGCGATCTTATTCAATAATCGGTCGAGACGATAAAACGATATTTTTTTTGGGATCCCAAAGGCTCGAAAATCGTCGGGGCTTTCGAAACTGAACACACAATTGATAGGGAAAAGGTTTTTCGTCCAATCCCAAGGACCTTCCGAGTCGTGGAGAAAAATCGTTTTACGCGATTTTTCTTTACTTTTGCGATGTCGAAATCGTAAATCTAGGCTCGGAACGATGAAACGATATTTTTTTAACGATCTGGAGACTCGAAAATTGTGATTTTTTAATTAAATTCCTGTTTCCGTACCGTAAATAATTAATTTAATAGTTAATTAGTTTTTTCGAATCACTCGAGAAGGACAAAGCTTGTCAGGCAAATGTTATTTTCACTCGCGCACTCGATATTCACTGCTGTCCTCATTTTTCGAGAGTAAAGAATAAGCTCGAACGTTTTTATTCCTTTCGTACGTTTTTTTCTATTATCGCGAATGTCGTTTAGTTTTTGGAAAATTATTCAACGACCGAATTCTTCAGCGAACGGAACGCTACTGGATTAACCCAGACGAGAAACTGCAGAATTATATTCCACCAACGAGAGATTTATATCGCCCCCTTACAAAATGACATAACGAAGAAATTCTCGATTATTTTTGCCTCTAGTCTCTCTCGCTCTCGTAAATTTTGAGGTTTTCACTGGTCGCCATTGGAACGCGTGCGGATCGCGAAATATTTTTGAAATACACTGTACGTAAGCCTTCTTTAAGAAAAAACAAAAATCGGTGAAAAAAAACTTTTTTCCGTTCCGTACCTTGACACTCGACGCAAATTTTCTTCTGATTCTTCCGTGTAACCGCGCAAATCGGAATGCACGATATCGACCTCGATACAAAGATCTTACGTATAGGTCGACGCGAGTTTAGGCACGCGACTGACCACGGAGACGCGATTTCCCGCGAACTGTCGCTTCGCAAAGTATCAGCGAAATGTGCTTTTGCATGAGAAAGTAAATGGAGGCAAATATACTGGCCTCCGGATTATTTGTTGTCACGATTCGCTCTGACAACAATCGAGAGACTTAACCGCGCGATGATGAAGTCTCGGCGTGTGTACACGTGATGGAATGTAAACAAGAGCACCGCGATTAAAACATCGGTCAGCCTACAGATTGTTCCTCTATCGCCCGACACACAGCAGGGGCGAGGGAGGAGGTTTAGAAAAATGAAAAAAATTGACGAACACATGGAAAAAGCAGAGGGATGTGGTTCCATTTTCTTTTTTATGGTTTTTGCGATTTTTTTTGCGCCTGGTACGCACGTTTCAAAATGCTCGTGGAGTTTCGAACAGTAGGAAAGTTTCTTTACGTACGAACGGTGTGAAAACTTTATTGAGCATCGTGAGTTAGTTCGCGCAGAGCGTGGAAGTCTTGTTCTCAGAAACAAAGCAGCCTGTATTTTCAAAGGCGTTTTACCTAGAGATTGAGAGAGTTTATTGCGCGATGGCGCCACTTACAGGGTGTTGAAGCGGCCGGAACGCGCATGCGCGTTGATTACGAGACGAACCGGCCATTTCGCCGAAATAATAATATATACTTGTATATCGCGTTCACCACTACACTTTAGAACAAAATAATATAAGTGACGTGAGATATAGCGATAGATGGGGGAGTATACAGTTATAGAGATGCGACGAAGAAGAGGTCCATGCCCCGTGTCCTTGAATGTCATTGACACATTCGCTATATCGTGGCCGTGCGCTCAGTCTGCTATCAGCTTTCGGGCCGGCTAGTCTCCAGGGCTCTTGTACATATGTACATACATAAAATATATTAGTAAAATAAAGCGACGCTGCATCGCGACGACGTTAAAAAAAATCGGAAAACTTTCTTTTTCATTTCGTTTTTTTTTCCTTTTTTTCTGATCCAACAAGAAATACGATATTTACGGGGGAAAAAATTCGGATTCGCGATTAAAATGTCTTCGAGTGTCCAAGTGATTGCTACGAGAATCTACGAAGGTCAAAAACCCGGAACGTCCGGCCTTCGTAAAGCCGTTAAAGTGTTCCAACAAGAGCATTACACCGAAAATTTCATACAATCGATCTTCGAGGCTGTCGGCGATGAATTGAGCGGCTGTACTCTCGTTGTCGGTGGCGATGGACGCTATTACGTCAAGGACGTCGTACAGAAAATCATTCGAATGGCTGCTGCCAATGGGGTTCGTACTTTTGCGTGCGATTGTCATTGTTTCCCATGAATTCTCAACTTTTCGAGCTCCTGGCAAAAAAATTCGTGAAAATATGGATTTCTACCGCCTGTTCAGCCTTTTCCATTTCTCCTTCGACCCAATTCCACCGAGTTCTCTTCTTAAATATCTTTCCTATACATATATACGAGCCCCGAACTCTCGCGAGCTCTTGATACACATACGTCCACATAACCTTGTCCCGGGGTCAAAGGTGAATGATACTATACGCGTAGGCGCTTGGCCAGACTTTTCTCAGAGACGAGACGAGGTCATATGATATCTTGAGAACCATAAAACGTCCTCCATGTACTTTATATCGCGTCGAGCGTCGTTCTCGCTCGGCGCAGGGCGTATTTCGGCTTTCCGAGCCTTGATCTACAAGTGTTCTGGCATCCAGCCATCCATTTTTGTTTCAAAATATACTTCGAGCTAAAATGCAACAATTTTTCAGCTCGACATTAAAACTCCCACTATATTTCTCGAATTAAAAATTCGCCAAGTCGTTTTGCATCGAATTCGCAAACTTTTCGTGCATCGCACGAAGTTTCCAACGCTCCGCGAGATGGTCACGTTGTAAAATGTACGTGCCCCTCCGCGCCGCGAGCATCTCGACCCAACCCCGCACCCTCCCCCACCCCCCGCCATTTTGCGCTAAAATCATAAAAAAAAAACGCGCGAACGTTTAAAAAAACAAATTACGATGCTGAAGCTGGAACGCAACGAAATAAATTTATTTTTTGACCCAAATTTTCCAAAAATCTAAATGATCCAAATTTTTCGACGTAAATTTTTTTTTTTTTTTCATTTTTCATGAATTCCTCGCGCGTCCGCGAAATTCTTGGGTTACGAGCTTCGTATCGATCGCAGCGCGTTGCATGGTGGCTCGAGCTCTGGCGTCGTACATCGCGTCAAAAGTTGACACGATGATTAGTGCGCAGCTCTGATTCGTCGAAATCCTTTCGACTGCTCAAACCTTCGGGGCATTAGGAAAAACGCACAGCAACACGAAGAAAACTTTCAAAGTCAATTTTACGAAATTTTAACGAGCATCCAATATTTTTCAAGAAAATTTTCCTTTCCTTTGAGAATTTTTGTGACTTTTGAATTTTATCATCGACCTTAACGCGCATGTCCCTGAGCGTCCATATTATCGCACGTTGCATGAATTTTATTCAACGAAAATTCAACGAAAGGACAATAAAAATGAATATTTTTATAAATCGAGCAAATAACAAATAAAAATAAATATTTTTCGTTGCATTCCAATATTCCGAACTTCAGGATCATCAAATTTCATTATGAACTATTTTCTGCAGGTGAGCAAGTTGATCGTTGGCCAGAATGGAATATTTTCGACTCCGGCAGTCTCGACAATAATCCGAAAGTACAAAACTCTTGGTGGGATTGTATTGACAGCTTCGCACAATCCTGGTGGGCCGGATGCGGATTTCGGGATAAAATACAATTGCGAGAACGGTGGTCCAGCCCCGGACCACGTGACCAACAAAATTCACGACATAACGACGTCGATCAAGCGGTATAAAATCGTCCCGAGCATCGACCTCGACATCAGCAAAATCCAAACAAACACGTTGAGTCTCGATGGAAAATCCTTCGTCGTGGACGTCGTCGACTCGGTCAATGACTACGTTGCTCTCATGAAAGAAATATTCGATTTCGATAGCATCAAAAAATTGCTACAAGGAAGTAACGATCGAGCTAAATTCGAGATTCTCATCGATGCCATGAACGGAGGTTTGCAAAAATATAAATAAAATACCATTTCCTCCAATTTTCTCGATCCCATTTTTCTTCCATACCCCATCAGAATTAAAATTCGACGATATTTATGATGCTCAAGTTTGGAACGTTGTAATGCAACGAAAAAAAATCGAATTTATTAATCATTTCTTTATTTTTTATTTTATTTTGATTGAAATTTTTTTTTTTTTCAATTTTAATTGTATTTTTCTAATGTTTATTGAATTTAATTTTTTTTAATTCTAATTTGCAACTTTATTTTGAATTTTATTTCAGTTTGAATAAATAAAAAAAAAATTAATTCAATTAAATCCGATAAAATTGTTATACTTTTGGTTGTTTAGTGACTGGCCCTTACGTAAAACGTATTTTTGGCCTCGAGCTTGGTGTCGACGAAAAGAGTCTCGTGCATGCAACTCCGCTCGAAGATTTCGGCGGCCTCCATCCAGATCCGAACCTCACGTACGCTGCCGATCTCGTAAATACCGTAAAAAACGGTATTTACGATCTTGGCGCTGCTTTCGACGGGGATGGGGATAGAAACATGGTGATTATTTGGTCTGAAACGAATAGAATATAAAAAAAAGTGAAAATGGAGTAAAAAATTATTGTTTTTTTACGATTTTTCAAGTTTTTGGAGAAAAATGAAAATTTCTCACACTTTTTTGGCAGATTATCGGGAAAAAAGCTTTCTTCGTGACGCCCTCGGACTCTCTGGCCGTTCTCGCTGAACATCTGAACGTTATTCCTTATTTTGAAAAAACAGGAGTCAAGGGGCTTGCTCGATCGATGCCAACCGGTGGGGCCGTCGACAAAGTCGCTGCGAAACTGAAAATCGAGTGCTTCGAAGTTCCCACCGGCTGGAAATATTTTGGTACATTTATTTCGATACTTTTTGCTGGAAATTTTGGAGAAAAAATGTTTAATTGCATTTTTTTTGGTTTTTTTTAAAATAATTCAGGAAATCTCATGGATGCCGGACGTCTCTCGTTGTGCGGTGAAGAAAGTTTCGGCACGGGTTCCGACCACATCCGGGAGAAAGATGGAATTTGGGCGTGTCTGGCTTGGCTGAACGTCGTGGCTAAAACCGGAAAATCCATCGAGGACATTCTGAAGGATCATTGGCAAAAATTCGGTCGAACTTTTTTCACTCGTTACGATTACGAGAATTGTGATTCTGATAAATCGAACGAAATGATGAAACAGCTCGAAACTGCAATCACCGATCCATCCTTTGTCGGCAAAAAACTCGGCGAGTACGAGGTCGAGAAAGCGGATAATTATTCTTACAAGGATCCGATCGACGGGAGCGTTGCCACGAAGCAGGTACAGAGAAACAGCGAAAATCATATTTTTTTCATTATTACTAGAGAATTTCGCAAATTGATCGAAAATTGAGAAATTTTTTTTTAAAAAATAAAGAAAATTAAATGTTTGACGGTTTTTCTTGCAGGGACTCCGAATCCTGATGAAAGGAGGCTCGAGAATAATTTTTCGTTTGTCCGGGACGGGAAGTTCCGGAGCAACGATTCGTCTGTACGTCGAGCGGAACGAAACGAATGCAGAAAATTTTGGCAAGGATGCACAATTGGTTTTGAAGCCTCTGGTGGAAATAGCTCTGGAGCTTTCTTCTCTGAAGAAATTCACAGGCCGTGACGCACCGACCGTGATTACGTGAACTGTTTGCGTAAGAACGAGATTAATTTTTATTTTCGATTATCATTTCGGCCGTTTACGTAAAACGCACAATAATCTTATTAACAGTTTTGTCGAGCAGATGCTTAGTCAGGATCGAGCGTAGATTTTGTAACAACGAATTATATTCTCGAATGAGTATTCGTCGTCATTGTTTATATTTAGCATTACAAATAAAAATACCGATCGATACTTTAATATTCTCATGGCGATCGCCTCGAATTTTTCAATGTTACGAACAACGATTCGTCGAACCGAAAATCCGCCATTTTTCTCAATTTTTAAATATTTTCCCGTGAAAAAATTGATCAGCCTTTTTTTTTGTTGATCGAGTCGAATTAATTGTACGATTTTTTTGAGTTCGGTTCTGAATTGATTTTTGGACCAAACCGACAATCAAGGATTCCTCGAAAGCCGATAAATCGGTGAAAGAATTTTTTTCAGGGTCAAAATGACCCAGTGTGGACTCGAGCGGTTAATTATCAAGGAAAAAAAGATTTAAAAAGTGAATGGAAACTTTAGAATGATTAATTTCTTACGGAGAAATTTGAGCGTCGAGTTTGAGGCTAAAAATGAAATTTTGAATTGAGGTAAAAGTAGATTTTAAGTAACTCATCGGTTTAGTGTTGTAAAAAGATGGTAACAAGGGAGAATGTACCAAAGATGAATGTTTGGGTGGAGAGTTAGAAAAAAAAATGGAGAATTGGGGAAAAAAAAAGAAAATAAAGGCGATAAATGATATTGGTAAATAAATAATAATTAAAGAGACGGGGAGTAGTTAACGCGATGGCGATTAAGAGTTAGGAGGCGAGAGAACGTTATTTATGAGGAAAAATGGGGACGAGAAGATTTTTCGCAACGCACGCGAAAAATGTTCTCTCCCATGCCAAATGATCGAGGAATTTGTTTGTATATAATGTAAAGGATCGAAGAGGGAGAGATTTATTACTTGGGGACCTGAACCGATAGCCGCTCCCGTACGGTTCGAACTTTTCTTCGACGATTTCGAAAATCGAAAATTAGATCTCGGAACCGTTGCGTGGTAGCGATGTCACAGACACCAGCGATGACTGCCGATTATTATTATTAAAACGAAATGGAATAAAAAAGATTTTTTAATTCGTGAAAATATTTATCGATGTATCAAAGTAAAGGATTGAGTGAGCGAGAGAGAAAAAGAGAGCGAGAGAGTGGGAGAATCCTGCGGCTTGATTGATGAAAATAATTAAATGTCTTTTGTGTAAGTGTCTTGTGGATTCTGCAAGTTTTTCTCTTGCACTTGGGCCCTGAGCCCGCAGTTTCGCATTAGATTATGATCGAAAATCAATTATTTCCTGAAAAAAAATCTCAAAATTCTCATTTTCCTTTAATGTGGTCGCTTTTCCGATTAAAAGGAAAAAAATGGTTTTTTTGGTCTATGAGAAAAATGGCCGGGTACATCGTCGCGATCGATCGTTGTTCGTACGATTTTTCGGGATACACGTCCCAGTAGTTTGTCCTATATTATCGAAAATAAATAAATGTATCGTTATCATTAATTATCGTGTAGTCAACACAATCGTCCGAGTCTATTAAATAAATAAAAACCTGCTCCACAAATCCGATCGTTTCTTAAGTTCTTCAGCCACGAAAATCCTTCGTTTCTTTGCCTGGAATGAATTTCATGGCCACGTCGTCGAACCAAGACGATATTCGTTCATTTTCCATGCTAGAAAACTCTAAATTGAACGATGCTGAAGTTTGCATCGTCCGAATGCAACGAAATTCTGGTTTCCCTTGGGATTCACGTTTAATATTCGGTCAGGACGATAAAACGATTTTTTTTCGTGTTCCAAACCGAAAATCGTCGTGGTTTTTGAAATTGAACAAACAATTAATAGAAAATGGATTTTTCCTTGGACCTCAACGTTGCGAATGTTGGGCTGAGGTCGTGAATCTGCAAACATTTTACCACGGACGTTGCATTTTCTTTTATTTTATTCTTACACACTATAGTACATTTTTAAAATGTTAAATTCCATATTATCTACTTTGTACAATTACTGAGCTTCCTGTTGTCTTACAATAACACTCAGTGGATATTCGCAGCGCGAATCGTCGCAGAGTTTCCTAGAGTAATCGCCAAACCCGTCACTGAATTTCTCTTTGATAGTCTAACTAATGATCGTCGCTAAGTTCACATTGCTATTTACTCTTGAGCGGAGAGATCGTTGTTGATCAAAAATAGCAAAGTTGTGGGAGATTTATTTGAATTTTCCTATAAATTCTCTCAGCGTCGAGAATCATCATTTTTGAGACCGAGTCGGCGGAGAAAAGTCGTCGGGAAAGAACAAAAACATGAAATCGGTGCGGCAAAGTCGAGCGGGAGCGGCGAGCCACTTATAATTTTCCTACAAACATTGCGTCGGCAAAGACGTTACATAATAATTGAAATTAGGCTAGACGGAGAAACTTTCTCCGCATCCGCACGTTCCTTTGATGTTCGGATTGTTGAAAACAAACTCCGAACTCAATTTGTTCTCTATGTAGTCCATTTCGGTTCCGAGAAGCGAAAGCTGCGCTTTCCGGTCGATTATTACCCGCACACCGTCTTGGACCACTTCCTCGTCGAGCTTGCTCTTTTCTTTGGCATAATCGAGAGTGTAGCTCAGCCCGTTACAGCCTCTTTGACGCACACCAACTTTTAAGCCGATCTGTGAGACACGAGGAGTGATTCGGAGAATATTGAAAAATAGAAATCATGTGACGTTGGCGCAATGAGGACGAACGACGAAAATAACTTTTTTAACAATGTCATGAGAGAGAATGCAACGGACGAGCGATCGATTTGCAATGACAGGAAAAAGGAATAAAACTTTGGGATTTTTCGTACTCACATATTCAGTTTTCTCGTGCAAGATTTCTTTGATCTTCTTGATTGCGTTTGGTGTCTGAAATAGCGAGAAGAAAAATATGATCGGGTAGGTACGACTCGAACGACGCAGACGATGTTTTTTCCATGATTTTGAGGTTATGTTCACGATTTCACTTTAAAACCATTTTCACGCTAATGACTAATATTTAGAAATTTGTTGGCTTGTTTATTCAGCTTGAAATTATGTTTTCAAACTCACGAGAACGAGGGCAGCTCTAGTCGGTAGTGTTCTTTTGCCTTTGACAGCTCGAACCGTGGCAGCCGCTGCTATGCGCGACGCCATTTTTGATCCTCTTTACCCCCCGAATGCCCAAATTTATTGGCTCAACAAAAGCGATGTTGTATCATTTTCAGCAATCTCGTTACTAGCCCTCGACGTCATCGGAGCAAAATGTGGCGATGTAGGGAAATTAACCTATTGACGTCGAACATTTATAATAATAATTATTGCAATTAAAAAAATTCTGTTATGTATTCAAATCGATTATAAAAAAATATACGAAATAATCGACGAAATGAATTTTTCATAGCGATTGATAATTCGCCCAGTCCGAGTGCGGCTATTTAGTATGGGTCGTGCTTGGCCACGGGCATTTAAATAATAAGAGCGACTCGAGCGTTATTTAAATTGAAGCATCATTTGCCCTTTGATCGATCGATTTTTAGGATCGTACAAAGATCACTTTTCTTACGTCTGCTCGCCAGTCTGTGTGTGTGTGTCCGTGTGCGTGTGCATGTTTTTTTTCAACAGTAAATACACAGTACAAATGAATACCGTGACATTGGTGGGTGAGTACAATTGAAAAAGACGAATGAAGTAACAATACCGTCAAGAAAAAACATAGGGCAATCGATCTTTTAATAATGGGAAACTCAAGACTCAGAAAACTCAATGAAAAATATAAAAATGAGTTTGAAACCTGTCCCGAAGAGATTTATTACGTGCAAGAGCTGAACCTCCTGACAGTTTTGTATCGGCCGGAAGTGTCGAAGAAGAAAAGAGTCGCGTTTTCATATTAGTTTACCAAGTCGAATGCCAATTTGACGTTTCTCCAAAAAATCTCAATAATCCGGTGTAAAAGTTCGTCTAGAAACTTTTTTAAGGTTACGTTGACTGATTAACCTAAAAATACAGTTTGCTGCTTTGCGTATTTGTAATAGGTACCTGCGATAAGTCCATGGAAATAAGCACACTTAGATAAGTGTGTGATTGTCACCTGTACAGGTCGTCAGTAAGAAAAAACGTTGAAAAATGAGGCTAGAAAGAGTACAAAGTGTTACTGTGTCTAGAACAGAGAAAAAAATGTTTAAATGGCCAAATATTATAAATTTTAAAGCTTTTCCTTGACCAGGTTTATGCCGCAAGCCTCAGAACTTTATCAGCATAAAAAGATGCATCGTGTCTTTGTCATCCTTGCCGGAGACGCATCAGATGCTGCAGAAAACTTGCAGAGACTTTGCGGAAGGCGAGTTAAAGCCGATAGCGTCTAAAATTGACAAAGAACATTTATTTCCTGGCAAACAAATAAAACAAATGGGCGAGCTTGGCCTGATGGCTATAGCTGTTCCGGAATCTCTCGGCGGGAGCGGTCTCGACAACCTGGCTTATGTGATAGCTATGGAAGAGATATCCCGAGGCTGTGCCAGCACCGGAGTCATAATGAGCGTCCAGAATTCTTTGTACCTCGGGCCGGTGGAGAAATTTGGGTCGGAATCACAAAAAAATAAATATGTAACGCCGTTTACCGACGCAACAAAAATCGGCTGTTTCGCTTTGAGCGAGCCGGGGAACGGCTCCGACGCCGGAGCCGCATCTACGACCGCCAAATTGGATGGCGACTCCTATCGAATAAACGGCACTAAATGCTGGATAACCAACGGCCACGAAGCGCAGGGAATCGTCCTTTTCGCCACCACCGATAAGTCTCTCAAGCACAAGGGCATCAGTGCTTTTGTCGTTGACTCCCCGAGCGCCGGACTGAGCATCGGCAAAAAAGAAGATAAACTCGGCATCAGAGGCAGCAGCACTTGTTCTCTCATTTTCGAAGATTGCCTCATTCAGCGCGATAATCTCTTAGGAGCTCCTGGAATGGGCTTCAAAATTGCCATGATGACTTTGGGTACTCAATTTTTCATCTTTCACTTTGCATCCAACGAAATATTTCAAAGATTTTCAAAATTCAACGAATCATCGATAAAATATAATATTTTACGTTGTTTTCCAATTTCGCGAGCTTTTTTTCGTTTTATTATTCAATTATTTTATCCTGAGCTCGAAAAATGCGGATCATTTTGAAAAATTGAAGAAAAAATCAATAAAAATAGAGATTTTTCGTCGGATTGGAACGTTGCGAACTTCAGCTTCATGAAAATTTTCTATTTACTCGCCCCATGGGGCCATATCAATTTTAAATATTATTCTCTTTCCCTGAATGTTATTTTTGTAATTTTAAATGCTGCAATTACGTTCGAGTGTCATCGATTAATTGCACGAGTAATTAAAATTTCTGTAAATGAATAAATAATTGCAGATAGTGGGAGAATAGGGATCGCGAGTCAAGCCCTCGGTATCGCCCAGGCATCTCTGGACTGCGCTGTCGAATATGCAAGCAAACGAATAGCCTTCGGTAAACCTATAAGCAAATTGCAGGCGATACAACAAAAAATTGCTGATATGTCAACGAGACTGGAAAGCGCAAGGTTGCTCACGTGGAGAGCAGCCTATTTGAAAGACAATGGGAAACCTTTCACGAAAGTACGTATAGTCCATAAAGTATTACTTTTCTAATAAGCCCGAAAGGTGAATTTTTTGTTTTGGCCGATATCCGGTGACGATAAATTATTGTGATTAATGTCCAGGAAGCGGCGATGGCGAAGTTGGCAGCATCAGAAACGGCGACCTTTTGTTCTCACCAGAGTATCCAAATCCTCGGGGGAATGGGATACGTCTCGGATATGCCAGCGGAGCGGCATTACAGAGACGCAAGAATCACTGAAATCTACGAGGGAACGTCGGAGATTCAAAGGCTCGTGATTGCCGGTAGCATTATCAAGGAGTATGGGATAAAATAATGAGTGAATCCTCTTCAAGGGCAGGTCAGAAATGACGAAAAACATGACGAATTATTCGTTGGATTCCTCCAACGGAAAAATCCATGAAAAACAAACACAAAAAACGCCAATATGACTTTTGATCGATTATTCACAGGGCAACGCCAGCCGTACTCTTATATACAGTAAAATAGGGGTTTTGTGACGTCACAACAAATATTAATCGTCTTCCCACGGAAATATATAGAATCGCGGAAGTGAAAAAAAAATGAATATTTTTTCATATAAATATAAATGTTAATTTTAATTTTTTCTAACTTTAGTAAGGATTTAATAAAAAAATGTGCATTATTCGCTATGATTCTTCCGATTTTATTTAGCCTTTTGACGACCACGTGACTGATGCTTGACATTATGTTTCATCCTAAATTTTCCTCGTACGCACAGTGCGCCATACATACATATATATAATATTTATATACATGTACATATATACTCGTTAATGTAAGTTATTTCTTTGTTTTTTTTTTCTGTTCGTATTGTTTAAATGTATACCTTGAGTAAATCATTGTCGGCCCTTTGGCAGCGTGTCGCAGGGGTCGGGAGAGGGAAAGGAGGAGAGGATGGGATTGGAAATTTGTCTCTGGCCTCCTCCTTCAGGCAGCAACCGATATAGCGAGCTGGGATCGTTCCGGTCGAATGAAATCGACCAAAAAAAAGGATCATCGAGTTTCAACCTTTTTACGGTCTCGCAAAGGGTTCGGGTCGTTTTTTTCGTTCGGAAAACTTGACTATTGAGAGTCTCCAATAATAATTGCGACAATTATTATTTAAGACGATGCGCACGAGCCAAATGAAGAAAAAATTGATAATAATTAATAATCAACGTTTAGGGCGTGCGATGTTTTTCCTTTGGGACAACTTCGATTTTTGCGAGAGTCAGCGAAGAGAGATTTATTCATATTGAGGAAATTACTTTTTGTGCAAACGACTATCAAACCAGGCCCGATCCACGCGTTGTGGTTTGCTTGCTTTTCGGTGGGTGTGCACATATTTTTTTAACTTTTTTTTCGTTTTTTTTCTTTCTTTCAGGTACCGTGGCCTTGGATACGTTGTTTAGAATATTTTTTACAGTGATACCTCTCCTTGTGTTTGAAATATAGTATGTCTGTGATTTTCTATGACGCTCAAGCTGGCGACGTTGGAAAGCAACGAAAAATAAAAATTTTCGACAAAACGAAAAAAAAAAAAAAAAACATTCGTCGATGTTTTGTTGAATTTAAAAAATGATTAAAATTTTTAGAGACACTCAAGTTTTCGGGCCGCGTCAACTAAACGTTTTATCCTCAACATAGAATTCTGCCGAATACATAAAAGTATTTCGCTGCGTTCCGACGATCATCAAACTCCAACGAGTGTCAAATCTTTACCTTTTTTTCTCCTTTTGTCTCCTTTAAGGGCTTGGAGTCTCGTCTTATTATTAACAATAACAACAGTAATAGTAATAAGTCCCATGAGATCGATTATTTATCGGCGAATCGTACCGAGTACTCTTCCATATCGTTACGGAATGCAAGCGAAGCGAATAAGCGCGCCTCCTTTCCCCAACACACACCAAACCATTATTTCACTTGTAATTTCTTTCTTTCGACATATTTACAAAGGACGTGGTATCTTTTTACCTCACGACCATTTGCCCATCCTGTCCTCCCTCCCTTAATTCCAATAGCCTAATCTCTACCTCTCTTTACTTTTAATTCATATTTTTTAGCCTCGTACTCTTAGTCTCATCGAGATCGCCACGGATTTCGTTACTCAGAAAATAAAGAACTGTCTCCTCCACGACGAACTAACGAAACAACATTTCCCTTTCGGATTTAAACGGAGAAATAAAAATGTGCAAACAATTAATCGACTCTGAAAACTGGCTCATTGTGAAATGTCTGGACACTTCTCAAGGATCCACCATCCACGACATATATATGTAAACTGAATTTTTTCTAAAACCAACGCGTTTTCCAATGACGACCAATTCAACAGTTTCAGCGTAACATAAAAAATGAGGCTGAAGTTTGTATCGACGCAATGCCACGAAATGAAAAAAAAAAAAAAAAAAAAAAAAACTAAAAAATGATTCCTCACGTTTTTTTTTCTCCCGATTTTTTGTTCTCCAGGAGATTCCGTTAGTAGAGCGATAATTGGATTAAAATCTGAAAACGAAAAATATCATTTGGGCGGCGAACTTTGTGGCATTGGCTCGATGCAAACTTTTCAGGCTCGTCAGAAAAAGGCCCAATCTCGAGTGTATAGACACGCGGCGACACAACTCGCCTTGTCGGTTGCAAAACTTTTATTTCCAATCGTTGGCGCGGCCAAATCCATTGCTCAAACCTCATTCGACTATTTATTTCTCATCCAATACATCGGAGGTACATTTTAATAATTAATGAGGAAATTCAAACAGTTCTGTTTCCAAAGTAACGAAACTTTGGTGTTTCCCATTAAAAGCAAACTATTGAACTCACGATGCTTTATTCCTTCGAAAAAAATCAATATTTCTCCCTTATTCTGCATTCTTTCATTATGTATACCTATTTTATTATTATATTTAATATTACTCTCGTTATTTCCCCAGAAATAGCTCTTTCCTTAATATCTCAAGTAATAATACAGCGGCGATTAATATACATACATAATGTGTGTATATTTACATATATACACACAGAGATAGTGTTTCCGGGAGTCTCTGGTAAGTCACACAGTGAATAATGTATCTCAGAGACCCGGAGACTTGGACTTGTCGATTAGCTCGTCAATTGTTCCATTTACAATCCCAGACAAGAATATCTATTGTCGCGAATAAAGAGTAACCGGTACTCGACGGGGCCTGGTGAATAGGGGAGAGGAGGGAGAGGGGGGGGGGGGGCAATTGGAGGGAGATTGACGAAATTATACACGAGATAGAAGGGCAGTCGATCGGCGTCGATTATTGATCGAGACGCCGAAACAACTTGAAGTAATTAACACACGCGCGAGCGGTTTTCGCCATGAAATTTTTTCTCTCGGTCAGATTTTTTTTTTTTTTCTACTTTTACTTTCAATGTCTTGGATCGCGGCGGCGATTACATTCGGTGAATCTCGACGACTGTCGCCTCGATAACTCGCAAATTATCTCTTGCGACGTGGTTTTTTTTTTTTTTTTTTTTTTTTTTTTTTTTTTTTTTTTTTTTTTTTTTTTTTTTTTGTTTCGTTTTGTTGTATCTCGTCGCCTGTGTCCTTGATTTCTCGCATTTTTTCTTTTGTGTCTGGGTTTTTTTTTTTTTTTTTTTTTCATTCATTTGTTCTCTACGAGAATCTATTCGGTCGTCGGTCGATAACGCAAAAATAGTATGCGTTTTGCAGCAATGATGAAAGAGAAACGGCGAACAAAAGAGAAGGCTCACGACAATAATAATTGCATTTTTCACTCCTCAAATCACGTTTTTGGCTTCGAAATTCAGTTGCAGTCTCATTTGAGCCATGATTATTCCCCCTTATGATCCAATCGCATTCAACGATCATTTCCTTTCTCTCTATTCTCTTAGTTCTCAGTTTTTGTTCGTTTGTTCAGTCGACAAACATAACGATATTGAAGCTGGCATCGTTCGAGTCCAACTTGGATTTTTCATCCACTCACCGTTCCTTACATTTTCGGAATAACTTTTATTTTTCGTAATTAATTAATTTATTCCTTGATTAATTAATATTTTGGTAATTAATTAAGAAAAATAGATATCTTTGTGAAAATTTAAAGGGAACATTTTATCCACTCACCATTCTTTAGTTTTTCGGGACCAATTTAATTTTTCTTAATTAATAAACTCATTAATTTTTTCATTAGCATTTTTTTGAATTGATTAATTTTATAATCACGAAAAATATGAATTAATTGAAAAATGGAATAAAAATAATTAACTAACTGATTAATTCAAATTTATATTCGCAAATAATTGTCATAAACCGACACTGCACGTGAATTTTGACCTCCGTCTTGAAAAAATCGAATAAAATAATAGATTCCGTTGGATTCCAACGATGAAAACTTCAGCATCGTTGCAAATAGCCCGTGAACAAACTTCAATAGCCCCTACTATTTAACTACTAACTATATCAATTAATAATGCTTCATTCATCAATTTAAGCTATTATTGAATTTCAAATATTTTACTTTTTTCATTTCCTTCTTCGTGTTGTTTTTCTTTTCATTTTCCTATGTACTTATTTATTCGGGTGTCTATGCTCACTTTTTAAAATCTTGTTTTCTATGCTCTATGTCGCTCATAGGCCGGAGTTTCAAACATTTCTTTCTCTTTTGTTTGTTTGTTTGTTTTTTTTTTTCATCTACAATATCACTAAACTCTCGGCTCATTCGCGACCCTCTTATCAATTTTCACCCTTTTTAGTATGTATAATAATTAACGTTACTCTTTGACTGTAGGTACATTTATCTAAAACGCTCTTTTGTAAATGTAAATAAATTATAATTCGTAAGTAGTTATTAATAATAGACACTGAATCTAAGACAGATTGAAGAATTCTGGAAACTGTCCCGATCCCGGCAGGATCGCTTATGGCTGAGCGAGAATTACTTTGCATTTTATTTTTTTATTACCATTTTATCTTTTTTCGGCTCTGCCCGCTTCCCTTTTTTTATGCCTTCCGTTTCGCCATTCTTTTCTTTTCATTCTGTTACGCTCTCCGTAGTTTTTTTTTAATTTTATTTGTACGTGTCCATGTCTGTCGCCCCAGTGTCAACGTGTTCGTCTGTTTGTTTGTGTCCTCGTGTGTGTGTGTGTGTGTGTGTGTGTGTGGGTAAGGAGAATTGGTTTAGACTTATTTAAAGGTGGCTAGCGACCTCTCAATCGTCGGCCCGCATGCCTCGCACCTCTCCGTGGTCCCTTTGCTGCAAATTTTCAAGAAAATTTATATTAGCCTTCAAACATTTTTACTACTTGTCTTCATTCTTTCGTGCTTCATTATTTTTTGGACGGAAAATTAAAAAAAAAAAATCGTCTCATCGTATTTGATGCTGAAGAATATTTTGAAGAATTTGGTTTTTTCTTGGAATTCTGATTTTCTCTTGAGCAGAGCCCGTGCCTCTCATCGAATATTTGGTCAGGACAATAAAACGATGTTTTTTTCGGATCCAAAGGGAAAATCGGTACGAAAATTTTGAGTATCGATCCCGAAACGTTATTTTACGATTGAAAAAAAAAAACGAAAAAAATTGAGACGAAAGGGAATAAATGAATATTAACCATATCGAGCTCCTCCTTGGTGTTTTCTTCGATGGCTCTTATGTCTTCCATCGTGAGTCCGTACCAGCGATCTATCCAGCAGAAAACTTGTCGATGGAAGTTGGTGAATAGACGCCTTTCGGCTTTTTGTATGAAACTTTCGACTTTCGATTGTAGTCCGAACCATTTGAACTCGCACGTGACCAATTTGTAACACGTCATAACAGGCTTGACCTGATTTTTCCAATCTTTACCGACCAGTGGCCCTCGAGCTGTTTTTTGCGATTTGAATTTGGTCGGATCCTCGTCCTCCTTGTAATCTGCGCTCGCGATCGGATCGTTCGCAATGTCTATGTGCACGACTTCACGTATTTTCAGCTTGTCAGGCGGTAACTCGTGAACGTTTTGTTGGTTACCGATGTCCCCGATGTGAAAAGACTCGATCATTATTACAAAATTATCCTTCATGTATCCTGGATTCTGCAAATCATTCGAAACATCACGTCAACTCGAGAAACCACACAAACAACACACCCAAGCCATGATTGTCCTTTTACACATATACAAATTTCCATTCATTTTTCAATCGACTATCGTTTCGCTCAATTCTCCGAATCTGGCCCCAAAAATCAGCATAAAAAGTTTTCCAATTTCTAGTTTCTCCAAAAATCTTGAAAAAGTTTAGAAAAACAAAAAAAATTGCCGTCCACAATGATTTATCCGGCAATTTTCCATTTTCGTAATTATGTTAAATGTAAAAACGAGTGTTTTTCGTGTACGCGTTGAAAAGACGTGAATTCCCGAGTTCCCAATGAGATTTGGCATCTTCGCCTCAGGACGGGAACCTCGGGACAGTCTCGATCAAGCACAATCACGCCTTTGGGAATGATAAGTAATAAATGTGATTAAAATTACGGTTATGACTGTTTTGCAGTAAGGATAAGCGTTCCATGCTTCCTCGTGGATCTCGAACGAATTCTTTGGTAATAGCATACGGATGAAACCTGGAACTTTGCTGACTAAATGATAAATCTTGTAGGTGTACTGGCCGGACGAATATTTCCCACCGAGCAGCGGGTAATCCGTGAACGGTTCATTCTTCTGGACTTCGATACCTTCCCCTCCACCCGTATTATTTTTACTCGCCTCTGCTACAGAGTACAGTTGAGCCACTTGGTACTGTAAAGTTTCGCAAGAAGAAACATTAAATGAGTAAAAAAACGTTTGTGTCTTGACGTGTGACAATGCAATTTTGAATTTTAGCAGAGTGCAAACTTAGTGCGAGTGCAAAATTGTCAAAAACTATTTGTCAAAAATATTGGGGCAGACATTTTAGCCGTCCAAGAGCCAAATTACGGAAAAAAAAGTGACTTAATCAGAAAAATAATGATCGCAAAATGAATTTTTCGTTTTTTTCTAACGATAAAAACTCCGGCATTGTTTAGATTTCTGAATTCTCATGGAAATGACAATGGACATTGTAACAAAATGCGGCGAGAGATAAAAGTGTCCAAAAGCGTTGTTCGTCTCATGCTGACGGAAGCAAAACGGCCGACCGATAGTTTGTATTATTAGTGAAGAAGCAATAACGGCTGTACACGGCAAAAAGTCATGAACTCCGTGGTTGGATGAGTTACGATGCAATTTTAAATTTTAGCGGAATCTGCGAGTAATGTAACGAGCGGTTACGGGCGTACAATTTGCCGGCGGGGTTATTAAATAGTATTAAATAGTGTCTGCGCGTCAAGGAGTGTTTCCAGAGAGTTCAACGAGTTGGAAGTGTCACGAAATGCGTGAAAAAAAATAAAAGGCGTGTAATGACGGATTGTCAGGAGCGAGGAAGCAAAGAGATCAAGGTTTTGTAAGCCTCAAAGCAGCTGAGCACATAATACACGAGGAAAACTGTGAGATACGAAATTCGTTCAACTGTACGATCGTGTAAATATCGAAAAATCATTTTTCGAAGCGATTTTTCAAAAAGAACACGAAAATACGATCAAGTTGGTGGATTATGTGTGCGTGTGTGTGAGGCGGTACACGCGGCTTTATACTTGATAACAACTCATGCAGAAATGTCTTGGTGACGTACCTCTTCGACCGTGAGAGGCAAAGTGACGCGGCTGCAACAAAAAAAACGATTAATCCGTGCGACGATTGAAAGGTCGATCTTTTCGAAGGAAACGCGGTTGTTGGTGTCGGGCAATTGTATACTTGTATGTGAATGACTAAATACGAGTAGTATGCACTTTGGCCTTGAGTTTTTCTCTCTCTCTCTCTCTCTCGGTTTAGTCTCTTCGCGACGTTTGTCTCGTCCTTGTTCTCTAAGTTTCTTTCTCCGGAGAAAAGAGGTGCGCGCGCCCTCGCCGCGTCGACGGTCACACGTTGGCGATCGGGCGCGAATTCGCATTTCAGAGGCGAACGGTCAAAGTGGAGAGATCGATAGAAAAAGCGGCGAGCGTAGTGCACGGAGCAGCAGGCAATTGGCCAACGAGGGGGGAAAAAAGGAATAAATACATAGTTATGCGGTGTGAAGATCGTGTCGAATATAAGGGAGCGATATGTTAATTTTTCGTGTTACGAGAGGCCGCCCGAAAGCCGGAAAAACGAGAGAGAGAATTGCTTTTCCGGCTCGCGAGATCGAATGGAAAAAAACGCACAAAAAATCGGATTTTCCCGCTGGTAAACAGACAAACGCTATTTTCAATGGAAAAAATCAACGTTAACAAAAGCTCCCACGCGCCATTCGACAGTTTGACACGCCGTGGCGCGCGCGACACGTTAAAGATTAGCGACGATCGTGTCCCCCTCTCGTCTCCTCCCTTAGACTCGATGGGGCACGCGAGCGAGCGAATTCTCCCGCAGCAGAGTTTACCAAAATCTGCCAATCTGGCCGATTCAAAATCTTTATTCTGGCTTTTCCCTCGCGGCTAAATGTTTATTTTGGAAAATGATTTATGCGCGAGAGAGAAAGAGAGAGATTTTACTGACGGGGGGCTCATTCGGGTTTAAAATACAATTCAGTGCCGGAGCACCACCAACGGGGTTAGACTCACAATTCTTTGATCAGCATTTTATTCGTCAGCGGAGCACATGGACCGAATTCACTCTTTTATTACTCCAACTTTGATTCTTCCCGTCTTCACGATTTATTTCCCGAATATCCACTCGAGAAAGGACCAATCGTTTTGCTCAAGAGCACACTCGCGCACACGTACAAAATCCTCTCACGTTTTCGTCGAATTGAAGAGACAGTCTCGCGAACGTGATGGCTTTTTTCGAAAATTATATATTTTATTTCCTTTCTGCCTTATTTTTCTCTACACGTTTATTCCAACAATCGTTACTCACACAATCCCCGCGGATTGTGCACCGTGCAGCGAGCAAACGACAGTAACGACACTGAGAGGTGTACGCACGCACATATATGTCTCTATTGTGCGAGCTCTCGCGCAAAGGAACGACCCAAGTACCGAAGGAAAAGGAGACGACGGCGACGACGGCAATAGTACCACGACGCCTAGCGACACCACACGGAAAACCACCTACCGACTTAACTCACACGTGCGCAGAACAAACCACACATCCCACCCCTCCAACATATTTTTTTTCCAATCCCTATCGCTAACCCAACAACCTAGTTACGATGACGTCATTCCTCTGTGTGCATTCCGTAAAGGTTAGTCCACATTAATGACCGAATACCGAGTCAACGATGAATTATACCATTTTTTTCTGTCCACAGTGACGGAATCGCTGAGGGATTATCCGCTTTTTTCTTCTTTTTTTTCTTCATTTTTCAATTTTTTATTATTACGAACGTGTCGGATTGTTAAAAATATTAAATATTCGCTGATTCATTTACATCAATAAATCCTTCATTCGTACTCCAAAGAAAAGTGAACGATTTTTTAGGTTAAAAAACATTTCCACGTCTTTGTCAAGCAAAATGGCGGATATTACGTAACCGCATTTCTGCACTCGTGCGTCGTTGGCTACCGTAAAAGTTTACGAAAACACATGTGTTTTTCGTTTCGATTTTTTTTCTTTTTTTTTTAATTCGGAGCGCGCGATTACGCGTTCCTGTTGGCTCATTATCCACCGGCATTAACTTTTTCCTTTTCTTGCCGTTCTTTCTTTTGTGTACGCATCTTCATCGATGGGAACATTTTTTGTTATTATGTTTCCGAAATTTTATTTGATACAGCGCGAATGCGCGCGCACTCGCTCTTCGGCTGGGCTGTTTCGCTCGTGTGTACTCGATATAGTTCGATCGCGCGGTGACAGCTGATAAGAATCGAGCTGAACAGCGAGATTTGAAGGCAACCGAAGATAACGACGCGCAAGAAACGATAAGGGGCTATTGATTGATCGCTTCCCTGCTCCCTTGTGTTTATTTCGAGATTCTTGACATTAATACACCGCGCTGTGTCGAAAAAACTATTATTCGTACCGTCCCAAAAATAACGCTATTTCTCACGCTTTTTTTAACATGATTTTCCACTTTTTCCAGGATAAAATAAACTTTCATCGCTGGCACCTGTCAAAAATGCATCGAAATAAAGCGAAAGGCCAATCTTTCATACTTTCGTAAATCCGATTCTGAAAATAAATGTGTCCCAAGATATATCGTATTAAAAATATCCTGGAACCTAAATCTTTCATGTTTTATGATCATTCCAGCTTGACACGAGTAAAGAATGCGCGATGTAATAAGATAATTTGAATCCCTACAATTTTCGACACCTCATAAACTCAAAAATCAGGGACATTGGTTGAAAACTGATTTTTCCGATTTTATTTTGAATTTTTTCGAAGAAAAAATATGGCAGCGAACAGCTGGAATTTCCTACAAGCTCGCACGTGCATGTTCCGTTCGAATTTAGTGATTAAGGAGGTTCGCTATACGTACGAAAATATGATAAGAATTTCATCAAATTTCGTGATAATAATCTTTAGCATCAAATACAATGACACAAATTTTTTTCTATTCTTCGCCTACATAGTTGTCGAATTATTTGAGGTTACAATGTGCAATCTATACATATCGGAATCCTATGCTTACGCATGTAAACTTGAGGGATCCAAAACTCGAAAACTGTGTAGAAGAAAAATCTTGAAAAATTTATATATTTATATTTAACACTAAAGAGTATGCTCACCAAATTTTATCAAATTCTAATAATTCCGAATTTCCCCATGCTCTCCATGACGGCATTGTTTGCGTGTGTGTGTGTGTAGTGTTACATATACGTGGTCAAGAGAAGCGCGAGAGGTGAGTGCGGATAGAGGCATTGAAAAAATGAAGTTCGTGGATCGTCGTGAATCAGCGCGGGCGGCAGGAGAATTGCCTGTGATGATCAGTTGGAGTTTTCAAGAGAATCGTAAGAATGATCGGGCCGGAAAGGATATATGTCGAATGAATCATAGAATTCCTGTATATTTGCGATTGCAACATAAAAGGTTGCGGAGAATGAAAAATGGAGGGAGAAAAGAATTCGTATGACTTTTTTAGTCGGTAGCGAGGGTCGGGCCGCGTGGGAGCGGAACACATTGCAGGTGCAACACGCGCGTTTAGCACCGCGAGATAGCAGCTGGCTCGAGCCCCTCCATTAGGGATTTTAGAACAGAGAGATGCTCTCGGACGGTCTCTAGTCACCGGGCGCGCGGTATCGCTAAACCTATCGCCGTTGGGTTTAACGGGGCGGCTGAAATATCCTCGAAAAAAGGAAACGAGAAGGGTGGGGGGAGACAGTAGGAAATAACTGCAGCAGCAGGCCCGACCGGAAGTGGAGCATAATCGATTTAACATGTGAGAAATTTAAAAACTGCTTCCGCTGTATGGGGCGCGTGTGTGTTGGTGAAAATATATCCACGCGTTTGCGTCCGGGAGACGTTCGAATCGGATGTTTGCTAAAATCACGTTACGCGAGTGATATTTCTCTCGGTTGAGCGATCGATAGAAAGAGCGAGAGAGAGAGAGAGAGGGGGGAATAAGCAAAGACACAACGAACTCGCGTGGAAAACGAGAGTTCGTTGGCGTTATCGAGAGTCCGAGGGGTCTGAAAAATATGATGTACTAATCCCGATCTCTCCCTCTTTTATTCGCTGTTATGTTGGGGCTCGGGGCTGACAGTTCGGAATAACGTTGTCCCCGGACGTCCACAACGGGGCTCTTGGCCATTGCACTGTTTGCAAAGCAGACACGCGCTCTCGGCGCTAGTGAGAAACACGGGCAAGGCGTTTTCTCCTCTCGCGCGTTCTTCTATTTTCGTTTCCAACTCGACATCATGCGCTCTCGTGAATTTATTTGACGAAACTAATTAATCTTATAAATAACGATATGAAAATTATTATTACGGTGCAATGTTTTTTGTGATCGTGCCGCTTGTTTCAAGGGAATGAAGTTATCGGAGCTCCGACGATTTTTCATCAGTGTAAATGACCGCCGTGTCTTCAGCGAAAGTAACGCCAGAGCTATAGTCACTGTATATCTATATAAATACATCCCCACGAATATATCCATATATCTTTTCGAGTGCAGTGAATTATGATGGAGAACGAGTGAATCTTGCACGATAAGGAATGCTGACAAGTGTTCCTCTCAAGTTGAACATCCGTCTTTTCGGCAACTCGTTATTCTTCAGTGAAAAATAACATCGATCTTTTTGAAACTAGTCTGATAAGTGCGCGAATAGGAAATGGAGCAAATGAAAAAATGGAGAGCGTCGCAACTGCAAGTGACTTTTATTCTACCCTCGCGATTAATGACCGCAGCATTACTGCTGAGCTTACCATCGGTTTAGCGCCTCTTATACTTTTTTTTTCAATCAAACGTGCTCCGGGCTGTGGTGCTTGACGAAAACATCCCGAAAGTTAGATCGTACAGTGCGAAGTGCATCGGGAATCGCGCGGCAGGAAGGAAAGTGCAATTATCACGTGAGTCGACTGAAATATACCGAGAAAAAGAAAACGCGACGCTCCGTTAAGCATGGGAGAAAGGAACGATCTCCACAGACATCGCCACTCGTGAAAAATAAACAGTCTTCGCGCTCAATTCATCTTTTTTCACAATTTTCATCCAAAACGACAAATTCAAACGTCCAAAATGGACGAGTGCATGCTCAACGATTTACTCGAGTGTTCCGTCTGCCTCGAAAGATTAGACACTTCCAGCAAAGTCTTGCCGTGTCAGCACACCTTCTGCAAAAAATGCCTTGAAGAAATCGTCAGCACTCACCGCGAACTCCGCTGCCCCGAATGCCGCGTACTCGTCGAAGTCAAAGTCGACGATTTGCCGCCCAATGTTCTTCTCATGCGAATCCTTGAGGGCATGCGGAACGCCATTCCCAAAGGTGCCAAGACTCCTGTCAGATCCAATCCCGGACCTCAGAGACTTTTCCCTGGCCACCAGGTTGCTCCCGCGCCTCCCGTTACTACCAATCTCATTCCCGTCGTCCTTGCCACCGATACCGCGAGACACGCCAACGCCTCCGCCAAACAGGTTCTCCTGCATAATCAGCCTTATGGCCGTGCCATTTACGATTACATCTCCAAAGTTCCCGGGTAAGATAATTAGGATTTTCACCTTTTCACAAACAAACTAATGTGGTACAATGTTGGAATTCAACGAAATTCGTTTTTTCTTTGCCAAAAGCTCATTATTTATGTCAAGAAGCACATTATAAACGACGTTCAAGTTTGCATTGTCCGAACGCAACGAAAACTTATTACTCCAGTGATTGGAAAAATTAATTCATTAGGGAAACTCAATGGAATCAAATCAACATCGTAATAATGAATTAAAAAATTTTAAATGCTTTTTTCAGTGCCGTAAACTGTTAGAAATGTATTTTCAATTACGTTGAAGTTTGCACTGTTGGGACGTAATGAAATCTTATTATTTGGTAATTGGGAAAATCGAATTTACTAGAAATATTCAAATGGATCCATTTACTATTGAAATGATGAATTTAAAAATTCCGACGATGCAAACTTCAGCATGGTTTCTAGGGAGCAAGCTCAGGTCATTTAATTCGAAGAAACAAATTCAAGCACAACCGGGTTTCTCCTCACTTGGTCCCGTTGAAAAGCTGCCAACTGCACAAATTCATTCTCCAATGACCCAGTTTTTTTTCATAGATGAATTTCCTTGATGAGGCAAAATAATGAGTGCCTATTGTAAAAGTTTCAATGCTCCTATACCTCGGAAATTTCATTACAGAGTATTTTTCACAACTCTACCAAATTTTCCACATTCAATATTCCCATTTTCGAATAATCCACAATTTCTATTAATTTATCAATTAATTTTTATTATTTTATTTCTTTTTTCATTGAATTTCAAAAACCACAACAATTTTTGAACCGATTTTGTGTTTGGATCTTGAAAAAATATCGTTTTATTGTCCTGACAAAATATTCAATAAAAATCTCAATAAAAAACCATAATTTCGTTGCATTTCAACGATGCAAACTTCCAAGTTGTGGAAAAATAATTTTTAACATTAATTACGAACATTCAGATTAACGTGGTACTTGCCTGCGTCAGGAAAACTCATTTTTTGCTTTTTTACCGACTTTGGAAATGATTTACTTATTAAGATCCTAACCATAACCAATAATTTCCATCGAACATCAATATTTTCAAAAATACAGAGAGATAACAGGATCAAAGTCAAAAGGTTTTAGTTTCTTCGTTATCTCTGTTATTTCCACAAAGTTAGCAACGCTATCTCTCTTATTCTCACAGCCAAACAATTTTAACTGCAATGACGACTTGTGAGGTTATGAGCAAACGAAATCACGACATTGAGTCGCGATTTGCAAATATGTCCATGAGATAAGTCGTAATTTATACAGTGTAAACAAAACGACACTTCGTCGTGAATTTTATCTGAGAATTATCAATGCCTTGATTAAAATATCTCACTTTTCGTATTTATTTTAGTAGCCACGATATTATACATTATCTAACTTTGTTATGCGCAGAAAATACCGAGAGTTCTGCTTTGCCTTGCAAAATCGAACTGTGAATATTTTTTCTGCTGCTCCTAAATTTAAATAATTTGAAAAATCCAACGAAACCTGAATGAAAATGATTATTCATCATTTTGCAGTGATTTAAGCTTCAAAAAGGGGGACATCGTTGTGCTACGCAAGAAGATAGACAACAATTGGTATTTCGGTGACTGCGGAACGAATCATGGAGTCTTTCCGTTGTCTTATGTCCAGGTGAACATTTATACCTTATCAGAACTTAGTCGCTAATAATACCAGCCGATATCCAAGAGTTTTAATCTGTCTTGTTATATTTAATACCTCGAAGATAACGGAGCGAGGTAACAGCACAAATGTCCACAATAATTATGAAACTTTACCGAATGCTTTGGTTTTTTTTTTTTTTATCATGTAGGTAATCACGCCTCTTCCGCCTCATGTTCCCCAATGCAAAGCGCTTTACGACTTCAGGATGACTAACGACGAAGAGGACGGTTGTCTCACTTTCAACAAGGTAAACTCAAAAATCTTACATTTATAAACACCCCCAAGTTTGCACCAGTCGAATGCAACGAAATTTCGACTTTTTGTTCACCAGAACTCACGATTTTCATTGAATTCTTATGCTCATTGAATTAGTGAATAATAATTAATATTTAATAATATAATATTGCATGTTTAGGATGAAATATAATTAGGATTAAATATTATTTAATATTAAACATTAGACATTGATTATTAGATATTGAATTTATTAAATATTAAATATTATATCAACGATTGTCTTGTTTAAGATGCAAAGGGAAAATCGGTGATTTTCGATGGAACAATCGTTTTTGTTCGCAGAAAAATGTATCGTCCCGAAAAATTGGGTTCAATTTAAAAATCAAAGAAATGGTCAATAAAAATGAATATTTTTCGTTGCATTTGAAAGTTGCAAACTTCAGGATCGCATTTAACAGTTGTCGAGAATTAATTGTGGTGTTTTGATTGGCAGGGCGAAGTGATCAGTGTCATTAGAAGAGTCGACGAGAATTGGGCGGAGGGAAAATTGCTCGACAGGATTGGAATATTTCCTTTGGCATTCGTTGAGCTGAACAGCGTCGCGAGAGCTCTTATGAAGCTCTCAACGAAGTAATAACCTCGGAATTTCATTTTTTGTTGTTGTATTTTCAGTGTCGAACGTTAACCGATGAGCATTTCATTAACGTTTTTCGCTTTTTTGGCCTTTCCAGCGTTCAGCCTGGTCCTTCGCGTGTCGCACCTCCAACTCCGACCAACGAAGAAACCACTCCATTAATACCGACTGACCATTCGCACAATGTTCAAACAACCAGTCAGCCTAGACCACAAATGCCACCGGTAAGTCTAATCCTTGGGAGGAAAAGGAAAATAAATAATTCCGTTGCGCTCCAACCATGAAAATTCTGCATCATATAAAAAATGCTAATTCCTATTCGAATCTCCGTTTCTTTTCCGTCCAATTGAAAATATAAACGAACAAAAAAATGAATAAAAACGGATTTTGGTCAGGCAACTGCTTTGCCAGTCTCGGACACCGGCTCGACCGTCTCGTCCGGCGGTAGTTCGACCACGACAACGCCCAACACTCCCAACAGTTCGAGCACTTCGAGCAGCTCCAGTACAGCTCCCAGCAGCCCGAGCAGTCCAGCAACTTCTCCGCCTGCCGTAGGCAGCAGACACAGCGTCAAGAGACACAGCTTTACCGCAATCAACACCGGACATCAGCCCCATCCGCACCATAGACACAGCGCCGAGATTCTCAGTCCTCCTGTCGACCAGGCAGTCAATACTAACTCCGTTATCAACCCCGGGACCGTCGAAGCTTTTCCTCAATCCCAGGTAACCCATGCGCGCGTGTCTTGTCGCTATTTTTTCATTATTTTCTGAAATTTTAATCCGTTACGTCCCATCGGACAAACGATGAAATGGAAAAAATAACAAATATCCATTGACCAGTGAAAATTCATCTCCAATTTGGTTTTCAGAGCACTGGAAATGCCGAGCACGGACTTCGTCACCGACGAAGTGGCAGCAGCGACATGGTTCTCGCTCAACCCTCGTCCAGTCTTTCCTCCAACGGGAATAATCATCTCCCCGCTGCCTATATAGCTCTCTATCCCTACAAGCCACAAAAAGCTGACGAGCTAGAGTTACGAAAAGGAGGGATTTACATGGTAACGGAACGTTGTCAAGACGGTTGGTTCAAAGGAACTTCCAATCGGACTCAAAAGTGCGGCGTCTTCCCTGGAAATTACGTTGCCCCGGCCAAGTGTCAACGAGGCATTTGTCGCGTAACTACGAGCAGCACGACGTCTCATCAAACTTCAGGCTTGTCGACAGCTCAAGCGGCTTCCGAACCCCGACTCACGGTTACGTACACCAAGAGCAAGGGCCCGGCACCCCAACCTTACAATATGCGATCGTTACCGCCCCCTGAACTTCCGCCACGAGCCATAAGCCCTTCGCCTGCTGTCTCCTCCTCGTGGCATGGACAAGGACAGGGCCAAAGTCCACCGCGACTTGGCGAACACGTCGCCAATCCATTGGGACGAAGCCACAGCGCGGTCATGACGAGCGCCACGATCGGTTTGTCTTTTTTTTTATTATTTCATTCACGAAAACTTGCTCCAGAGCCCAAAATCCTGATTTTTCATGATTCCAACTTTATGCCATGACATTATTTCGTTCTGGACAAAAAATTCACTCGCTGGCTCGTTTCGTTCGTCAACAAAATACGTCACTTCGAGGTTATCGATTTTCCAACTCATCGTGTTCCACTGCTGTCTAATATTTATTCCAAATTTGCGAGGAAATTGCATTTCAACATTTTCGCGTGCCTGAAATAGAGTAAAGAAAAAAAAAATGCTTTACAGCTTCGCCTGGAAAAACAATGCTTCCGGCGCCGTCGACGCCCGCGTCTCCAGCAGTGACAGCTTCGTCCGACATTAACAGAAGTCCAAACAATACTCTGAGAGTGGCGAGCGCGACCCCACCAGCTGCAGCCCCGCCGAACTCTGCAAACGCCAAAAGTTCAGAAAAGGTAAAGAGAAACATTGAGAATCAAAAATTTTGAATAAAAAATTCAAAATAAAGTAAAAAATAAAAATAAAATAAAATCGAAAATGAAATTAATTAAAAAAATGAATATTTTTTGTCGCATTCGACTAGTAAACTCTATATTTGAAGAATATTTATTATTTTTAGCCGAAAGAAAAGAAAGAAAAAGGAGTTTCGTTGATGCGACGATTGACCAACATAAACAAAAAGTCGAAATCTCCGCCGCCGACGCCCTACTCGATGGACAATCCAGTCTTTGACGACGGTAACTTCGTGGCATCTCTGGACGCAGTCCACGTTCGGTAAGAGAGTTAAAAAGTCGGGGAAGTCTGAGTAGAATTGGATAAATATGTGAAACGAAGCACCACGTCACAGCTTTTATTGTCATCGTAATATTTAGTTTTGTCCCGTGTGCATAGATTGCCATATCCGTTTTACGTTCTCCCGAAATTATCATTTTTATTTAATTTCTCACACTCGAATTTTTATTTTGCCTCAAATGCTCCAAAAAATGGTTATTTTTTTTCTTTGCATGAATCACAACGAACTAGAAAGTCCATTGAACCGAAAGAGCAGAAAAAATCGTGTCCAGCACGCACGTCGTCATGCCTAACACCGTGTGCTTGTGTTTTTCTCATTTTTACCTTTTTTTTCATTCATTTTCCCCATTGAAACGCATTTGGTCATCCACAAGCGCAAGAAATCGCATTATTTAGTCGATGCACTTGGCCAGGATCGACGAAACGTTAGTCGCTTTACTTTTTTCATGGATCATCGCTCGTTAGCTCATCGAGAAAGCAAAGAAATTATTTTATCAAAAAGAAAGACGAACAAAAATACGAAAAACAATTTTTCCCTCTAATCTGCCGGTGCTAATGGCCCCTCGATCAGATCGGGATCTTGCCCGAGTCAATTGCTACAGGTTGGACCCAGCCAGGATTTAAATTCCTTGACGAATCATCCACGTTTGTATCCAGGCACTGTTCAAGCTCACGTCACTACCTCACAGAGAATTAAACACAAGGAACGACCATCGTTGCCAGTTTCCTTTCTCCAGAGGTAAAGTATTCTTCCAACTCTTCCTCAGCGTCCTTCATTGTTTTTTCTTCTTTCTTTCCTTCTCCTTGAGCAACTCTTCGCTCTGCTATTTTTTCTCCAACATCCCAGCTTTCCAACATTTTTCCTCCAATTTTTGTCTCCGCGACATTCCTCGTTCAATCTTTTTGTATATTAATGATTCTCGACCCAGCACGTACAATTTTTATTACTTTTTATACCATGCGTACAAATTTTTCAAAAAGAAGCTTGAAAAAAATGAAGATTGGAGAAAAACCGTTGGAATTTCGTTGTGTTGCATTGTGTCGTTTTGATTTTGACATCACTTGCCAATTTTCACGAGCTTAGCTTCAGTTTTTTGAGCATGTGCTGCTACTCTGCTTGTTTTTTTCTTCAAATAAGTTTGAACATTAAGTCATAGACTACGTCTCTTCGAATTCCCTTCTTAGCTCGCAATATCGACCAAACTTGAGACTCCATTTCACTGGAAGGTTTCAGTGAGTATCGAAAATATCTGTAGAAACTAGATAGCAATGTCATTGGTTCTTACAGCTGTTTCTCCTTATGATACCGAAGTTTGCATCCCCGCAAGACAACGAGAATCAAATAATTCATTAATTGTTTTGATTATTCATGGATTTGTCAAAATTCTTCTCAAAATTTTAAGCCATACGAACTTCAACATCGTTCCTTTTTCACTTGCAAAGTGAATATTCAAGAGGCTGAAGTTCGGAGCACTTAAATGCGACGGACAATATTTAATTCGATTTATTTTGAATATAAATTTAGTTTATTCATTCATTTTATTTATTTTATTCATTTTTTGAAATTCAATAAATTCATTTCCGGTTCAAAAAAACCGATCGTTTCATCGTTGTATATTGCCAAAGAATGAAAAAAAAAAAAAAAAATGATATCGTCGTTGTCCAACGTGCTCGAATGAAAATAATATTAATTCGTTTCGATAGATCCGGCGAAGCAGGCGGAGTCGTCGGCGCTACGGTCGGCAGTCATCATCGTAAGAGCAATTCCCTCGACGCTGGAATGGGCAAGGAGAGTAAGCAGCAACTCTCTTCGAGGGAACGGTGAGCTCCTACTTTTTTTTATCATTCGAATTTGACACTTCTTTACGACTCTTTTTCGTTTCAATTGCATTTTTTAAAACAAATGCAAATTGGCGATTGAAACGGAGTGAAATATTTTTAGAAAATACCCGAAACTTAAATATTTATTAAAAAAATCTATTTTTCCTTCTCCGTTTCGTTTTTGTTGTCATTTATTTGAAAAAAATGGGAAATGTTTGAAAAAATCTGAAACTGTGATATGATTTTGAAATAATTTGTAAAATTTGATGTCCGACCGATTTTTTTTTGTTAATTTGTTTAAAAATCGTTTGGAAATAGCGAAATAATTGATCGATTTGTTTTGATGGATTTGGCCGATTGCAGCGAACGAGTTTACAGATTTCGTTGCATCGTGCCGTATCCTCCGAACAGTGAGTTCGAGTTGGAACTCCGAGTCGGGGACATTATTTACGTGCACAAAAAACGGGAAGACGGTTGGTACAAAGGGACTCAGCAACGAACAGGACGAACTGGACTTTTTCCAGCGAGTTTCGTCGAGGCCTTCTGAGACACGACGTACGGTCGTCTCGTTCTCGAGACTTGCATCTGAGTCCGATCCCCGCTGATTTGATATTTAATTGGCATTTGGGGGATGGTCAGACGGGGGTGCGAGTTTAAAGATGCTAAAAGAGACAACCGGTCAAGACGAGAGTTGACAAAAAGTTGCCTGTAACCCGCGCCATATTCCCGGGACGACGTATTTTTTCCGTGTTCCATTTTTTCCTCAGAGATCGAAAATTTTGCCTTTTTTTTTTTTAGGCAAATGCAAAATTTTTATGGTGCGACCGGAAACTGCCATGTAAAACGTACGAAACGTCCTTGCGACGATTCCCCAGCGCTCGGCGAAACTAAAAAGCGAGAAAAAAAAGTGAAGAAACGAAGTTTCGTGACCAAACCTTCGGCCCCGATAAATCGACGTGCAATACACGCGCCAATCCACTGCCCCTTGGCGACCGATATAATCGAAGATTCTTCCATTTTCGTCCCCGGAGTGCAAACCCGAGGAAAATTGTGGGAAAAACAACGGCGAGTGGCAAATGACGCGAAACTTTTGGTGATAAAAACGTAAAATGAAATAATGGAGAGGAAAAAGCATCGGGAAGGTTTACAGGTTGTAGAAAAGTTGCTAAGACATAAGACTAACTTGGTTGAGACTTACAAATGCCATTTATAGTTATAGTTAGGCGGACGGGGCTCCTGGCTTACCAAATAAAATAAAAACGCCACGGAATCGATGAATTTTTCATGATTTCTCGTCGAAACGCAAACAAACAGAAAATAATGATCAAATTACACGATTGTTTGCTCTCGCGTATTTTTATTTCGATGCTTACCATCGTGCGAGATTATTCAATCAATTATTTTGGTCCCAAGGCCAAGAAAAATAGGGAATTAAGTATTTTACATTGTTGAGCCGGTCCTTTGGGCCATTCGAAAAGTATTTAACTGTCTATAGTTGAACAGTAATCGCCTCGTACCCGAAGATTTATTAATTGTACAGATTTCTTCTGTACTCCGTCGGATTTTATTTCTTTTTATATTTATTTTTTTATCAACGAATTGCACAAATTGACAAAACTCTGGTAACGTTATCGACGCAAGGAAATGTGTCTAGATAGTCGAAAAAAATGACTGAGTCGAAAACTCTGACAATTTTAATTTCTCAGCTCGAGAGTTTCTCTGCCGGTGGAGAAATTTTCCTTTCCCGAAGCCAAAGGGCTCCTTCTCGGTCTTGGCAATGACATGGGAACGCACAGTCGATCGAAAAAGTCGGAGGAATCATTGAAATTAAATCTCTGCTTTTTTTTTAATTCGTCTAAATATTTTCCACGATTTTTTTCTCAAGATTCCTCGGAATTTTGGGGTTTTAGCTAAGAGTCTGGTGCGTGCAGGGATTTTATTAAAAATCTCGTCGAGAACGACCACTCGAATGATTCACAGCCGCGTGAATATTGTCAAGGAATCATATAGCGACAAATATTTATACTAAAATGCGTTTTTTCTATGAGCGTAGTTTCTTAAATCACGTATTATTATAAACATAGAAAATTAGAGTTTTAAAAGAGAAAAACCGAAGTGAATGGCCGGACATTTTATTATCTCGAGAGCGGCGCGAGCAGCGATTGTAAAAAAGCGAAACTTCTCCATGACTTTTGAAAAGCCATCACTCGAGCTATGCAATTTTTCATGTCCCTCGAAAAAAGCAGTATTAGCTTCTCCCTCAAATTGCGTGTCTGTCATCAATTTTTTATATTCATTCGTCGACCCCCATCTTTTCTCCAAATCGATCAACGTAACTCCATTTTTTTATTACCAAGATTTACCATTTTGAGGGAAAATGACGGGGAGGAAAAAAATATTGCGTAAAAAATATTTTCTTGAGCTGAGCTCAAGATTTTTATTCAATATTTGCTCAGGACAGTAAAACAATTTTCTTTTTTTCGGCTCCAAACCGAAAATCGGTTCGAAAATTGTAATTTTTTTTCAAAAATTAAACAAACAATTAATAGAAAAAGTATTTTTCGTAGGTCCCCAACGTTGGGAAACATTATCGATGTCTCTAGAATCTTCAGGAAGAAAACTTGAGCTCCGAAATTTAGTCGAGCCCGTCATTAGCCCTCAAAGGTAATGAAAAGAGAAAAAACAAATCAAACGTTATAGAACATCCCTCGAGATCTGTTCGTTGATTGTGCAACACGATACTCTCCCATTTTTTGTTGTTGACTGTATGACTGCGTGTATACTCATTACTATATAGCTCCAGAACGAGAGAAACTTTTTCAAAAGTGTAAACGCACGGAAAAATGTAAAAAAAAAAACGTGTGAAACGAGAAAATGCTCGACGTTGAAGTTTGCATCGTTGGAATGCAGCGAAATTCTTTTTCTCACCGGCAAATCTCATTATTTTAATGAAGAATTTGATCGCGACGACAAAACGATCGGTTTTTGGCCCAAAAAAAAAAACAAATTCGCCCCGAAAAATTCGGAATATTTGAAAAATAATCCGAATAAAAAATTTAAAAAAAAATTATTTGAAAAAAGAGTTAGAAAATAAAAACAGAGAAAAATAAATATTTTTCGCTGCATCCCAACGTTGCGAACTTCATAATCGCCAAAATGCTCGAGAATAAAAAAAAAACTGAGCATTTTGGCAGCGAAAAAAAGAAAAAAAAAAAGAAAAAAAAAAGAAAAAAAAACGACACTCGTTACAGTGACAGCGACAAAGAGAAGCATCACGCGTAATATTCCGGAAGACTTGCGGTGCACAATAAAAAACACACACACACACACAAAAGTCTCTAACCCACGCTCTAAACTGTAAAAGTTAGAATTGTCCATTTGTCCAATCTCTGTTGTATTATTATGCGATATAAATCGAAAGTGCGTGCGGTTACGAAAAAGAATAATCGCGATTACGCAATATCGATTATCGTTGATAATTTATTAAGTCCGAAAACAACAGTATAAATGCAAAAATATCCTCATCAGATTTTCTCGATGTTGTCTCAGCAGCGTTATTTACACACGTAGTATTGTCTATATTTAATTAATCTGCAAAAAGCATGTAATAAAGAAAAAACCAATACGTATGAAACGGACGAGTCTATTAATTATTTTCTTCTCTGTATACTTGTTTTCAGGTTTAACCTTGGAAAGGTAACCTGAAAGCTCAAGAACTGACCCAGGTGACTCAAAATCCCGCACCCCTCTCTCGTTTTCCCGTTTTTTCATCGTTTTACCGAATTTTTGACCATTTTTTTTACTTGTAGAAAAATCCCTCGAGGCTCGTGTGATTCTGCATTAAAAAACGAAAAGAATGAGCCCAAGTAGAACTTTTTTCATTGAATTTCACCGGAGATATGAATTTTTTTAGTTTCGGGTCATTTTGACCCGAGCTTACCGGAATTTCTCGTTTTCCTATTTTTTTTAAATCGTTCCAGCGCATTTCTATAACCAATTTATTGACTTCAAACAACATTGACGAAGATTTTAGAATCTCCGAATTCTCTCGAGTTATCAATTCGATGAATTTCGATCGTATTTCGACGCTAAACACAAAGTGTAGATACACAGTTCTAAAAATATTTAAATTAAGCTCATGCGTGAACGAGAAAAATATTGAACATCGTGCGCTTCATGAAGTTGCACTTCCGCGTGTGTAATGGTGGATCGCGAGTATATTATTAATTCAAGGTCGAACGTGCCCGGCGATAAACAACGCCCGATGCAATATATGCGCGAATAGTGTGCGGGGACTCTGCGGGGACAAGCCCAAGCGAAAATAGAACGTTTGCGTTCTATATATCCACGCGTTTGGAGAAAGATATATCGAAGTATCAAAACGGTAAAATACATATGATAATATTACGGCCTTACGCTCACTTTGTGTATTGACAACTTCACGATATTATGCCTAGAGGATTCTCAATCTTGAAGTTATCGATTTTTTGGCTCGAAGCATCCTTCAGCTGATTTTTTATGTCACGACTGCCAACTCGATGAAATCGAATCGTAAAGATTTTAGCATTACGATGCGTTATTGTTCGGAATTTTATGAAAAATCGCCAATTTTTTAATCGAATTAACATTTTCCTGAAATCATACAATTTATTTTCGTATTTTTTCATTCAACTTTTCGAGATTTCGATTCCTTTCTATAAGAATCTCATGTTTCTTTCGCATTTACGTGATATATGATTTTGATTTTACGAAAAAACATGGCGATCCGTGGCTTATTTGTCGGTTGACAGAAATAAAAAATGGTGGTTCGATGTATTTTGATGAATGAGCGGACTTTGAGCACGTCGTAACCTCAAACGCGTTCGGAAAAATGTGTGAGATGTATTTTTGCAAGCGCGCGAAGCCGGATAAAATGCTTGTAGGCATCAGCAGAGAAGCTCGAAACTTTTGTTGCATTATCGACGAGAACACATGAAAATATACAGTGGGGAGTGTCGAAACGGATATACTCGTTACGTATATATGTGTAACTGTGTATCATTAACGCCGATCACGCGACACAAGTTGCGTGCACATAATTTTCGAAGCGTCTATTATCATCGCGTTCAATGAGCCACGGGAACGAAAAAGAAAATAAACTGTTCGATATGATGCGGTCGTAATTTCTGTTATGTTCAAGGCTTCAGTTCGAAAATTCGGATGAGGAGGTTGCCTGCGTACGACAATATGATAAGAATTCGATCAAATCTCCTGATAATATTCTTTGGCATCAAATTCGATGACACAATTTCTTTTAGATTTTTCGTCTACATTGTTGTCGAGTTATTCGAGTTTACAATATGCGAAAGATATATCTATATATATCTGAATAATATGCTTATGCATGTAAACTCTATAGTGAAGAGTATGTGCTCGCGAAATTTCATAATTATTCTAATAATTCCGAATGTTTCCTGCTCCTTAAAATTTCACTTTCTCGCTTTCATAAATTTTCCATTTATTTCGCGCACACATTTTTTATTCGCTGTCACATTTTTTCGGAGGAGGCACTCGTAAAACTGCAGATGCTAAAAAGTATCTACGAACAAATCGCTAACCGTAAACGGGGGGTACACGACTATATGAATTATTGAATATCTACGTGCTCTTCCGGTTCTCTGCGCCGCGTGCGACTACAACGTCGTAAACGCTGCAAGACAAAGAAAGAACACTTATCGCTGCGAACGTGAGTACGCGAGAGACTTTGTAACAAAGTGTGATGTCGAAATCGCCGGGTCATAAATTATTCTTGAATAATAGCTTTTCGCGTTCATTACGATCGCTCAGAAAGGAATGCTCAATTTTAGCGCGTTTTCTTTGCTTTTTTTCGGCTATTCCGCGATGGAGTGATGTTTTTTTTTTATACCATCAGGGATGCGGATATTCGAAAGGTTTGGAGACAAATTTCGCCGATGGGTGGCACTGCTCTGTCCCATCATGGCGGCTGCAAATTGATTTTCCGGCAATAAGATAAAGGGCGCTTCGTTAATGCTCGGGCGACACGCGCTCTTGGTCGCTTAGGTATATGAAGGAGTAAATGTATATGCGAGGACCGTTTACGATAGGTCCCTACAACATGAGTTTCCTTTATATATTCCGTTATATTGTTAATGTTAGTTATAAATATTGATTATCGACAAAAGATGATATTTAATATATTTACCTACAGAAGGTAAAAGGTTTAGGAGTTCGCAAAAATGGAAAATTTTTATGGGGGCCTAGCGTGAAGGCTAGGACGTAACAACGGTACAAAATCTGAATATGCGAATAATCTTTAGAGTGACTGTCCGTCTAGATGCGCGACTAGCGCGATGAGGAGCGGAGGAAAAGTAGCAGCTGTCTGCTCGGCTGGGAGAACAATGTGTAGGAGATTGGAGCGGTGCACGTTGATTGTCAATATTCAAGGGAGTCTCTCGATTAGCTGGGTACATTGGACAGACACGCTTGAGGGACGAATTTTTAAATTCGCGATATGATCGGCTGCTGATTCGGAGGATTGAATCGTCGGGTTCATTCGCAGTTTAACTCGCGCGGTGTTGTTTTATTTCATAAGCGTTGCTACTTATTTTTTTTTGTTTTTGGTTACGAGAGTGGAAACGCGACGAAGCGCGTGGCTCCTCGTACGTGCACGCCTCACACTCATGCTACTGTAGATCAAGTCCACAGTCCATTCGCTCTCGAGCGCTCATGACAGTCGGTTGGGGCGATCTGTCTTTTTCCTTCGTTCGGACTCGACCAATTCGTTAAAAATTCGCGTCTGCTTTTTTTAATTGATAAGGTAGAGGATCCGGCTGTTTCGTTAAACAAGTGTTACGTTTATCTTTGTTTTAAATAAACGGCTGCGTTCCGCGTGTTTTTGGTGAATTTTCATTGTGCAGAATGTGAACATACTGAGCGCGTGTGATATATACATCGCTAAATTAATAAAGTGATGATTCGCTGACGATGAAGAAAGCCTTTTCCTGTACTTTTCGCCACGAGTCCCCGATAAAATACCGAAAAATTATTACCAGAATGTCGAGAGTTGTGGAAAAAATTTGATTTTTATTTCGTCTCCCTCACAAATCGTGAATCCCTTGAAATAAATGTTTTTTATCATCCCGCTAGCCATTGGCAAAAAACATCGTTGACAAGGAGCCGCGTAATTGATATTTCCGGTGAAGGTCGAAACAGCCCTCGATCTAATGAATGTTTACATAACGTCAACCGAAAAATCGCAAGAATTTGTGTTTCGAAATAATAGAACGGATTTTCGTGGCGTTGCGGACGAATAAACCGGTCGCGACCTGCTCCGCGAGATTTTCGGCTCACAACGCACCTTTGTCGTTTGTTGCGGAACTCTCGTACGTAAATATTTCACCGCAATCGCTCGTCTCGTCAACGCCACCTACAGGCCCTAATGTCCGTGTCGCCAAGCGCTCGTTGTATTCGCACGAGTATTCTCGCCCCAATACGTTCTCCAACGTAAACACCCACGCGTTTCGAGCGTTTAGCTTCCGAGAATCCAAATTCGAGTCGATTCTGAGATCGTAATTTGAAAAATTGTCGAGAAAAACTTACCGAATTTCGTGCAGCCAATGAAAGTCGTTTGTTTGTTTCGTATTAGGACGGTCCTTTTCAAAATTGCATGCATTCCCGACGCTCTTTCCCGCAGATTTTTTTCTATTCGGTTCCCCGAGCATCGCTTAGACCCGGATGACATTTTACCCTTGGAAACGTGTGCGAGACGTCGTCGATCCCTGGCAATAACCGTTTGGAACGATACTGAAGTTTGCGTCTTTGGAAAAAAAGGAAAAATTTATTTATCGATAATTATTTCGATGATTAATCAACTTTGTCCATTTTTTTAAAACTCAGCCCTCGGATGCCAAGAAAGTCTGCTCCACCATTTTTAATGCAAGCTTCATCGTCGTGAAAAATCGAGTTTTATAACCTCGCAACTTCGAATGCGACGAAAAATATTGATTTTAATTGTCGATTTGTTGAATTTTTCAAATAATTCAAATTTTTCCGATCGCTTTATCGTCGAAATTAAATTTTCAATGAAAATAATGAGATTGGGCAGAGATAAGAAAAAACACGAAGTAACATTCGCAAAGGCGATTGCTAATAAAACAGCCTCTGACCGACGAGTCGCGTCCGTATAGTCGCCTCAGAAAACAAAATTTTAGAACATTGTTGAAAATAGACACTAGACGCAACGGAGGATCCGGCGGCGCCGGCCCAGTTGGCCCTCTGCGTGCAAATAAAATGAAAAAAGGCTCGCCACAGGTCGCGGACGAACCATTATGCAAAAACAACGAAGAAAAGTGCCAAAAAATGAAAAAAAAAAAACAATTCGTCGTTGTTAGTCGCTAGGAAAAAAATTCGGCGACATTTTTCCGACGGTTTATTTTTTTTTCAGCCTTCCGGAAAGAAGCCAAACGCGTCGTAATTATTTGAAAATGGCATTGGCACGAATGTTCGTCTCCATTGTTGCGAAATCGTCTCGCTTCGCTAAGACTAGCCAATCACCTTTCGGCGACCACAAGCGCAGTTTTGTAAGAGTCTTTACCATTCTTTCCCTGGGATATAATTAGAGAGATAAAAAAAATAATTTTAAGATTGAAAAAAAAAGAAAAATCGAGCGAAAAATGGATAAAAAATGTTTTTTTTCAGGTTTTGGGTCTCGTAACTTGTCGGTTCGTAGCGACTCATCATGTTACTAAAAATATTGAGCTCATTGCTCAGGATACCAAGGACTTACAAATAAAACAAGAATCCAAAAGATCTGGAGATTCCTCGAGTCCTCCGCTGCTCGTTATACTTTCGTGGCTTTTATCCAAACGAAAGCATCTCATGAAATTCGCTAATCTATACATGGAACAAGGATTCGATGTTGTCACAGTCTCTGTACATCCCTGGCAACTCATGTGGCCTGTCAAAGGAACAAGAGTAATTATAATCTATGCATTTTTCTCAATGCAATTTTCAATTCGTCGTCATTGACGTTCACAACCCGATATTCTTTTTGGATCTTGAAAAAATACGATACTGAAGTTTGCATCGTTGGAAAATTACAAAAAATTTATTTTTCAATAATTATTTTGACAATTAATCAACTTTTTTCATTTTTCTAGTAAATTCACTATTTTTGACAAATATTTTCCGAGAATTTCGCACTCTGCTTAAAAAAAGAATTTTTTTTCGTTGCATTTCAACGATGCGAACTTCAACATCGTAAAAAAACTCTATTTATCGTCATGGCAAAATGTGAGAAACGATTGATAATTATTCGACAGGTAATAGCTCAGAATTTGTTGAGTTTCTTGGACCAGAACAAGAATTACGAGCAGATAATGCTGCACGGTTTCTCAGTCGGTGGTTATATGTGGGGCGAAGTTTTGGAATTGATACAGCAAGATCGCAAAAAGTATGATCACGTTATCGAGAGAATAATCGGTCAAGTTTGGGACAGCGCGGCCGATATCAGTGAATTGACGATCGGAACACCACGCGCTGTTTTCCCTAAGAACGAAGTCATGCAGAAGGTCCTGGCCAAATATTTGGAGTGCGTATCGCTTTTTTTTATTAAATTTTTTTTGTTTTTGTTTTTTTTTTTCGCAAAAAACTCGGTCAAAACGTTATTCGATTTTTTTTTATTTATTTTTTTCACCCGGAAACCGACGCGTCGCCTTTCCGTTATTTTGATCATTGAAAAAAGTTTAATTAATTTTTTTCTATAATTAAAAAATGAAAATCGCTTCAAAAATTCTAATTTCGACGTTTTTTTTTGTTTTTTTTCTATTCTTTTTTTATCAATGCTGCAGCTATCACATGAAGACTTTTTACAATTCTGCGACGCAGTATTACATCCGCTCGAGCCAACAGTTCCACACGAATCTGGTCCGGACGCCGGCCTTGTTTTTGCTCAGCAATACAGACCCGGTCGGTGCGGTCCCCAGCAACATGAGAGTCCGCGATTCGTGGGACTCTCTCGGTACAGAGGTAAGAAGTAATCCACAGTTTTGTGTTCTTGTTTGTTTTTTTTGATAATTCTAATGGCCGAATGGCGTTTGTGCTTTTTATTGGAGTTTGCGTCGTTGCGATCCAATTATTGAGGATTTTTCTTGTTAAATAAAAAAAAATTGTCACCATTTTCCTACGGATTTTCGCTTTGGATCCTGGGAAAATATTTTTTTAGTGGCCCGAGCAAATATTCAATCAACATCATGAGATTTGCTCGAGAATAAAGAGAACTCCATTGGATTCGAGCGAAGCAAACTTGAAGATTGTTGTTTTGTTGACAGACGTACGTGAAGATATTCAACGAGTCTCCGCACGTAGGTCACTTCCACAAATACCCGAAAGAGTACGTGCACGAATTGTACACATTCCTCGATAAGCTCAACATGATAAGTAACGAAGAAAAGATTCGAGCGCGTCTTTGATGCGAGAACGAGGCCGCGTGTTCGTTCAAGGAGATTCAAGCCGTTTCCGCTCCGCCTCCTAAAATCCGTCGACTCTCCCGAGACGTAAACGAGGCCTGGACGATTGATTCGGACAGCCAGGGCGAAATATCAATCGATCGCAAAGATTGTGATCATCGAGCAGAATCCCAAAGCCAGCTCCACCATTATTCTCATTAAAACTAATTGGAGCAGCCCCGATAAATTACATTACTTTTTATTATTCCGAAAATAGCGAATACGAGCGACGATAAATTTTATAAAAAAAAAACAAAAAATCTCTCCGAGGGGAAAAAATATTGTAAAAAAGGGGAAAAAAAAAAAAAAAACAAGGAAAAAAAAAACGATCAATGGAAAATAATTGACACATACTTTCATCAATTTTTTCGCCTCATCGTGAACGATTGATTAATATTATCAATTAATTAATTTTAATATCAATCTCACGTTTTATCTTGCCCGTTCGATAACGTAATCATCCTCTTATTCGATATTGTTATCATACACTAAAAGGTATACGCTAAAGTGGCTCAGGCTCAAAGTTCTTTGAGCCCGAGCCACCAAGAGTATGGAAACTCTTCCGATACGTAAATAAATGGTCATTCTACTTTTTCATTGTGCAATAAGACATAATGTGCCTTACCGAAATGTTTTCTCTCCATTTTTCGAGTTTAGGAGCCTTGCTACACGCAACGACGATGCCATGTCAATAGGAAAATTCGAAATTATTAGAATTTCATGAATTTTCGTCAGCATACTTCGTCAGCATATTAAATATCAATATACAACATTTTTAACAATTTTTCTTCTGCATAGTTTCCGAGTTTCTGAACACTAGAGTTTACATGGATAAGCATATAGGATTCAGATATATATAGGTATATCTCTTGCATATTGTGAACTCAAATTATTCGACAACTATGGAAATGCAAAATAAATAAATAAATTGTGTCATCGTATTTGATGCTGAAGAATATTATCACGAATTTTTTAAATAAATTCTTATCATATTGTCGTGTGTAGCGAATCTCCTTAATTTCGCGAAAATCGAGGCTGGCAGAGTGGAATTTTTTACGACAATTAAGATCGAGTGATCAGTTGTGATTTTAGCGTTAATAAAAATGACATATTACCGAGGAATTATCAAGCCAAAATGTCCTTTTATTGTCCTCCTCAACTTCTCGCTGGTCTGACAAATCGGTGATCCATCTCGCTTTTGATTTTCGTCTTGTTTTTCTTTTTCACAGGCTTTTCATTATTTCCGTTGTCTGTGCTTTTCTCATCGACGGCTGCTTCCTCGATGGAATCTTGCTTCTGCGGTTTTCTTCGTTTCTTTCTCTTCCCGAGAATTTCTTCGATCTCCTCGTCATTCTTTCCTTCCAAAATCAACTTCTTACGCTTGTTTATCATTTTCTTCTCGTAAAAATCGGTCTCGTCCAACTTTATCTCTGCTTCTCGCTTCGTTACAGATATTTGCGTGAATATGTTGACGATTTCTTTGTCTGTGGACACAACCAAATTCAATTCTTATCTAATGGCAATCTTTGTGCTATTTGAACTCGAACAGAAGAATCTCGAACAGAGAATTCCAAATCCTCATTGAATATTTACTCAGGACAATATAAAACAATGATAATCAAGCGCAATTATTAAACTATCACCAAATTTCAAAGTTAACGACTCACCATCGATTTTGTACTCGGATAATTTGGTCCCGATGGTTGCCTCGATGGCATGGAGCAGTTTGATGTCATGAGGAGTGATCAAACTGATAGCCATGCCGCCGCGTCCGGCACGGGCGGTTCTGCCGACCCGATGGATATATTCTTTGGGTACATTGGGCACAGTGTGATTGATGACTAGTTGAACGATTGGAATGTCTAAACCACGTGCAGCGACGTCAGTGGCGATGAGAATTTTCGAGTGATTTGATTTGAATTTGTTGAGAGCGGCGAGTCGTTCCCTTTGCTTGATCATGGCGTGAAGAGCGACGTTGGGAAAGCCGACTTGGTTGAGAGTCATCGAGAGGAGTTGGCAAAACTTGCAAGTGTCGGTGAATATCATAATGGAGCCGGTTGCATTGGCCGCGCGAAACGTCCTGATCACCTCAACGAGAAAAGCGTCTCGGACGTCGCTGGGACAAAGAACGTAACGTTGATCCAATTCTCTGACCGTCGCGGTGCCCGTCTCGTCTTTCGCATCGAATTCAAAAACTTTGTTGCTCGCGACGCGCTTTACTTTGTCCAGAGTGTCCGTAATCGTTGCGCTGAACAGGAGCGACTGTCTTTTACGCGGCAACGCTTGGAAAATCCTTTTTATTTGCTCGTCAAATCGACCGCCGAGCAACTGGTCCGCCTCGTCCAGAACTAAAAATTGAATCCTTCCCAAAGAAAACGTATCGCAACTTTCTAAATGATCTGCCAACCTCCCGGGAGTCGCAATCACTACGTGAGGCTTCTTGGACAATTCCTTGGCTTGGACTATCATGTCCATTCCACCCACCACTACACACTTTTTCAAGTTTATCGGCTTACCTATGGCCGCAAATTGTTCGCCGATCTGTTCATCAAGGAATTCAAAAGTTACACGCTTTTTAACTTCAAATATCAAACCGAGTTTGCTTTCAACAAATTCGGTCAAGAAACACAATTTTTTGGGAATTTTTCGTAAATATAATGAATTGTTTTCCAAAGAATTACAATTTTCGGAATTTACCATGTTTAGGGAATGTTTAAAGGTCACTTAGAAAGTCTTCCGACAAATCTGAAGGGATTCCTTAATTTTTTATGATTTTTGTATTTCTTTTGGTTGAGGCAATCGTTCTGGAGAGTCAAAATTTGATTGAAAATGCAGCAAAAGTTAAAAGACTGGATTTTACCAGCGACGAGAGGGCAGGAGCAGCAGTGCCTGTACTTTTTATAACCTTTTTATTGGGATTCTAAGCCGATGGATAAGAATTTTGAATGGCTTGATGAAAAAAGAATAGGATGGATATTTGAGGTTACCTGAAAAGCCAATTCTCTTGTGGGTGTGAGAACTAGAGCGAAAATGCCATAAGGATCCTCGCAAAGTTTTTGCAATATGGGCAGTGCAAAAGCGAGAGTTTTGCCGCTTCCTGTCTTCGCGCATCCTATGCAATCGTCTCCTTCTAATATTCGTGGAATACAGTTGCGCTGTATGGGGGTTGGATTTTTAACGCCTAAAAAGTATTTTTCGTTTGCCAAGAGTGTCCCATTTTTCTTATTTATTTGTTAGAGGAAAAAATAAGGTTTGTGCGTACCGATATTTGTGCATTGTTCGACGAGCCACGAATTTAACTTCAAATCAGCAAAACTTTTCACTTTCTCATCCATCGCTGTATTCGTAGACGATGAATAAATGCCAGCACAGTAAAAACTTGAAAAAGTATTTATTATTCACCAATTTAATTCACATTTATTGTATTATTTATATTCACAAGTGACAACCACGTTTATCGGCGTCGTAAGCAGGTTAGGTCGGCCGGAACAGCTGATCGCCCGCCCTCTCCTTTGCCGCAGATGTCGATTGTGAACAGGGAAGGTGTAAAAACTGCCGGAGAATTATGGATAATTTATTTGATCGCGCTGCCATCACAAATAATAAGCAAAAGGAACAAGTTCTTGTGTTTAAATAATCAATATTGAAAATATTTAAAAATTAAAAAGTCGATTCGACTGCTGGTTTTTTTTTCCCCGCCGCCGTTTTTGCGAACTATTTACGCCATCTACCGGCTGGAGCCTGCGACGTTTGTGACGAGAGTTTTGTGACATTTGTACTATAAGAACTCTAACCTCTAACGCATTTTACAGTGTTGGTGCCAAGTCCGTAATATAACGGGGCAATGGCGGTCAGTAGCGTCAGCGACTAACTCCACTCAATTTATATCTTGTTGTTATTTTCTTTCATCGTCTTCGCGACAAAATATGTGCAAAATTGCCGAGTGCATGGACCCAAATATTTTGGACAATAAACCGAGCCTACGGGAGGACAGTCCTTCACTTTCATGAAGACTTATCACGATACTTCAAGGTTAGTGTTTATGTTGGAATTTTGGCTTTGGTCGAAATTCCATAACAAGTGATCACAAATAAATACAAACTCGTCAATGGTGTTTGATAATAAAAAATCCCCATGCATTCCTCATACAAGTACTCTTGAAAATCATAGAATCTTGTGCGATCTCGAGCCTATACATCGATACTTCCTATATTTTGATACTGTACGATTTATTTAATGGTTACGAACAATCACCCAACGACACTACGAAAATAATCCAGTAAAAACACTCACTACCTCGGGGTCCCATCAAATGTGTTTTAAATTGATCCACAATTATTCTAAACACTCAATATTGGTTACCAATCACTTTTTAATGCTCAAAACATCCTGGGACTATACAGATCCCGCCCAGTCTTTAGACTATCATTGAAAACAGTTCCCTTCAACGTTCAAATGATCTTTGTTGCATTTATCAAGAAATAAGATAAAAAAAATTGAATTAATAATGAAATAAAATAAAATCAGATGCCGCGTCATCGAGAGAGAACAACAAACAAGGGAAGATGGACGAAGGAAGATTTGGAGAATGCACGCAAGTCGATAATCGAGGCAAAATGTTCCATGCGAGTTGCTTCAAAAAAGTATGGTATACCGTTTGCGACGCTGCAAAGGCGAATGAAGATGGATTCGGAGACAGTGGCTTCGGGTCCGTCGATGGGTCGCAAGGCGGTTTTGAGTCCGTCACAAGAGAAAATGATGGTAGATTCTATAGAGATGCTGGGGGAGTTGTTTTACGGTTTGAATTGTCAGCAAATCCGATATTTGGCGTACGAGTTTGCGGAGAGACAGAGCATCATGCACAATTTTAACAAAGAGAAAAAATGTGCGGGTCGCGATTGGTTGGACGGTTTTCTAAAGAGGAATCCGACGGTGAGGACCCGCAAGCCGGAGCCTACGACGTCAACGGCGAAGATAGCCGCGTTTAATTATCAGGACGTGTCGTCGTTTTTTGATAAGTTGGAAAATGTCATGAGGGATAATTATTTAGAGGCGCCGAGAATATTTGCGGTCGATGAGACGGTGATAACGACGATACTGGAGGCCGGAACGCTGGGTATCCCAGGGGCTCATATAGAAAGGCCAAAAGCCAAGGGAGGCGGCGAGGATCGTGGCAAAAACGTGACCGTCGTGCTGAGCATGAACGCAGCCGGAATCTACGTTCCCCCGATGTTTATTTTCCCCCGTCAACGCATGTCCCAACAATTGTCACAGAAAGGCCCGACCGACGCGATTTATCAGTGTGTCAAAGACGGCAGCATCAATTCGACGCTGTTTTTGATTTGGCTGGTCCATTTTAAAGAGCACGTTAAGCCTACCAAGGAAAATCCTTGTTTGCTCATTCTAGACAATCACCTGAGTCACGTCTCCCTCAAAATCCTCGATTTCTCAAACAAACACGGTATCATATTGCTGCCTGTACCGCCCCACACTTCCCATCGGCTGCAGCCTCTGAACGTCGCTTTTTACGGGCCCCTCAAAAAGGCTTTTAAAAAAGAATGCGATTTGTTCATGAGCAGCCAATCCTTGAAGAATATCACGCAATACGAATTAGCCGAAGTTTTCGACAAAGCCTACACTTCCGTCGCCGACCCTTTAAAAGCTCTCACTGGCTTTCGTGTCACAGGAATTTACCCAATAAATCGAGCAGTCTTCACCACCGACGACTTTGTCTCGCCCAAGGCTTTGCAATTGGCAACAAACGCTTCCAACTCGACCCAAGAGACCAACATTCCCATCACAGCCAACAGCCAACCCTCCATGGGGCATTTCCTTTACAATATCGCGGACAATCAACCTATTGACCTTCCTCATTCTTCCACAACAAACATGCAAATGCTCTGCAGCGAAGCCAACGTCGAACACAATTCCTTCAAACCTTTCCCACACACATCCACTGCAGATCCCGTTGTCTATTGATCCATTCACCATAACATTGAAGTTTGGATCGTCGGAACGCAACGAAAATCGTTGTTTTCTTTGCCCGAATCCATTATTTATATTGAAAACTTAGTTGCCATTATAAAACGATCGATTTTCGCCCACAGAAAAATCTATCGGCTCGAAAAATTTGGATCATTTCAAAAATTAAACAAATTATTAATAAAAATCAATCATTTTCGTTGCATTCCAACGTTGCTAACTTCAGCATCATCCATTCACCTATATTTTTCATCGCACAAAACAGTCTTTATTATTTATCAGGATAAATAATCGCTTTGGGTCTAAATTCAAGGAAAATGAGACGAAATTTTCACTGGACAGAGCTCAGGGGATGTTAATCTCTCAACTACGATCTCTCTTTCATTTTCCGATCGTAAGTTCCCGTTCACGGCTCGAGTAACTATTTTTTTTACTCATATATTAATACAGAGGGATATATTTTCGAGAATTGTGAAAATTAGCGTTTCATTTTTTTTTTAACTCGGAATCGATAAAGAAATTTCAAAAATTTCGAAGAAAAATCAGTATCAAATGCGAAATTATATTTTTTGTGGCTAATTATAAGTTTCGGCGTCTCTAAGGTCCTCGAGACGATTGCGAATCATGTTTTCAAATGACGTTCATACATTGGGTCATTCCTGAGCTTAGAATATTCATAACGTAACTTACTCAAACAAAATATATGTTATTATATTCCTTCGAATATTACAGTCCCTTTGGAATATTTGTACATTCATAAAATTGATTAATTATCGAGCAAGTCACATATTGTACATTAAATGGGTAGAATCCCTTATTTCTATTCTATATTCTTGTATAACTAGTCGTACATGTAATAAATGTAATAATCAATAAGTTTAATGGCAATAAATTTTGTAAAAATGAACGATTCCCTCTCCTTGTTTATGAGCCAGTGACGGAGGGTGACGATGAAGATCAGGATGGGGCTTTGTTGGAAGGAAAAATAATGCAAACTCGGCTTTCCCATTGGTGCTTTGTTTTGTATTTAATTTTTAGCACATATGTTACAGTTTTACACTTGAATGAGTTTAAATTGGAGCGTCGAAGAATCTGTGAATCGCGTAACAGAATAAGAGATAAATTTGATGAACGAATTGCTAAGATTTCTTCTCCTCCCTGGATCGAGCACGGCTGGCGATTATTATTTCAATTCGACATGCCACGGCTCTCAGAAAAATAATAAATATCTTTCGTACATTTATTTCCGCGCTTATAAATTCGTGTTTGATAAATTCAACGGAGTCTCGCAATGCGATCGATTCAAGAGTGTAGAATAGCGTTGTAGGCTTGGAATACTCCGGGAGCAACTTCGACGGAGCGCGATTTTAGTGAGAGCTGCAATTATTACAAATAAAATCGATATTTGAGTGGCAAATGATTATTTTTTCGTTTTCCAGCGAACCCAAACGTAATGATCATTTTTAATAATAAAATATAGAACTTACGGTAACATCCGGGTTTCCTGGCTGGATCTTCAATTCGTTAAGCACCCAAACTTGATTGGTAAGTTTCAACGATTGATAAAGCATGTCTTGGCCTTCGACGTTCCTTTTCGCGATCGTGAATACGTTGTTCTGCTGCATCTTTTGAACGACTTGATCCGCGGTCAGCATTACTCCGTTCAGAGTGTATTGAACCTTTAAACAGTGGAATATTTAATATCCGCGGGCTCGAGAACGAATTTCACGGAATATCTGACGAAGAATTGGGAGAAAAAAATCGTAGAAACGTTCACGATTAAAGATGACTGCGAAATATTTGCTATTCTTTTTTTAGGAGCCCCAAAACGAAGCTTAAATATTTTCGCTCCGTTCACCGAAATGGAGAATAATGGAAAAGACTATTTTTTCATTATTTTTCTTGAAATTATTTAAAAAATCTTGAATTTTAATTATTAATTACTATTTGATTAATTAATTATCAAATAATAAAAGAAATTATTAAATAATAAATTAAACATAATTAACAATAATTAATAGAATCAATTTTTTTTTTAAATCTCATTAATTTAATTAATAATCTAAAGACGTTGGCTCCCTGGGTCTCACAGACCCTACTCCGTCAATATCGTCCGAAATTCTATACAATTACCAATCAGCCCAGAGTAGACGGAGTCGGCGAGTTAAAAAATTGGAAAGAAGAAGCGAATCACTACATTAAAAGTTGTCCGGGTCTCAAAGACCCCCATGAGTGAATATCGTTGGAAAGGGGTGGCAAGTCGTTGATTATCTAGTCGTTTTGAGATAGTTGCTTACTTCATTCTGTGCTGGAATGTCTTTCCACGTGGACAAGAATACTCTCTTGTCGAGTTGTCCGTCATCGGTGAAGTAAACGTTCATGGGGACAATGCACGCGAAATAAAATACGTCGATGTTGTTTTTTATAGCAACTTGGAGGTTGTTGAGAGGATCCATACGCTGTACTGCTCCAGCGGTCGACAAGACGATGCTGACTTCGATACTCGCGCCCGGAGCCAGAGGAGCAGCAACTTGGAGAGGAGCGGCTGTTGTCAGGCCGAAACTGTTTTTGTTCAATTGGATAGCAAAGTCGCCCATTGGCTGCATCGCCTTATTCGTGAACGTCATGTCCATGCTTATTTGGCCGTTCCTGTGTTCGATATAGAACGCGATTTTATTTATTTACTTTATTTATTAACAATCTAATCGATCGTATAGCCGGAAAGTTTTATTTTTGAATTAATGAAAAAAAGCGAGGAACGTACTTTCGCGAAAACGTTCCCCAGATATCAAATCCTTTGCCCTTTTCCGCAGGAAGCCAATTTACTTTCGGTGCTATGTAGGCCGTCGGACCAGAGCTGAAACCGAATATGTCGCCTAAAAGACCTGTCGTACTTTGTGAAACGACAGGAGCTGCTGTGCTCGCCGTCTCTGGACCACCAAGAATTCCCTCCAGCCCACCGCCCAGCAGATCGAGACCCATCCCGGTCGGAGCCGAGGCTGCGGGGGCAACCACTGCAGGACCACCTGTAAATATATTCCTCGTCATCCTCAAGTTTATAATATGACCTTGAAGTTCGCAACGTTTGGGTTAAACGAAAAATTAATTTTTTATCCGATTCCAAAAAGCATGACGATTTTTATATGGATTATCTCTTTAGATCCTTACACAATATTGTTTTGATTTGTCCTGAGTAAATATTTAATAAGAATCGTGAGCTCTGCTGAAGAAAAAAGCAAATTTCGTTGCATTCCAACGATCCAAAATGACTTTGAGAAAAAGTAGGCTCGTAAATTGTTAATAATTTAGATAAAAAGTGACTGACCGATATCCATGCTCAAAAGATCGCCAATGAGTGAATCCTGGGAAGGGATGACTTGTGCCTGTGGGGTAGCGTTTCTCTGAGTGGCTTCTTCGTTCGAGTTGCTTCTCGCGGGTAAACATTTGCGTGCACCAGCGGATCGTCCCTCGACGAAAGCGGTTGGGGGTTTGTGATAAACCGAAGCGAGACTCGAAATGTGACAAATGAGCTCGTCCAAGAGCGTCGGTTCGAGTAAATCCGTTTCCTCAGAGATGAGCGGCTTCTCAGCCAAAACAACTTCCTTAGCAGCCGCGGGATCGGTGCTCAATAATCTCCAGTAAATAAATCCTCGGTCTCGTAGGTCAGGATTGTCCGAGTCCTGAGTCGCAAGACTCAGAACTTGCTGCACCAGCTCCTGAGTGTCGGTCGGACGCTTGAGGAAAAGTTTCACAATCGCTGTCAACAGTTGCAACTGCACTTGAGTGTTCTCGTCGTGAAAACCTTCCAGAAAACTCTCCAACAACTCGTCCGCGTTGTCTATACGCTCCGCGTATTCACCGATTATCCAAATCATCGAAGCTCGCGCTTCAGGCTCATCCAGGGTGTCCAGATTCTCACAAAGTGTCGATATTATGCTCTCATACTTGTTCGGATACTTCCGGAATATGTCTTTTATCACTACTATCGCTTCTTGGACGACGTAGTTCACCTGACCGAGAGAAAACGTTACTGAATTAACATGCGGAGCTTGGCAGAACTTTCCGAACGTCAAGGCCGTGCTTTTGCTTCAAACAAGCTTTAAAAATCCTTTTTATTTCTCGAATTATCCATCGAAATGCTTCTACTTTGTTTTTTGCTTCCGGAAGGCTTTGTTTCGAAATAAAAATTCTATCCGTTTTGGTTACTTTGTACGGGGAGCAGTAAAAATGAGAATTTTTAGTTATAGAATGGAAACGTAAGTCGAGCTCGAATGCTGAGTGATTTTTACGCTGTACAGGAGAAATTTTCATGAAAACACAATAATATTTTATTTTCCATATAAAATTGACGCCATTTTAATAAAAATTTCACTTCGTTCGGTAAAAACTTGCTGTGTCTGATCCGTTGCGATAATTTTGAAGTTTTAATTCATAAAAATTCGGTTTAATAGGCCAGGAATCGGGTTGAGACGAAAAATATTGGGTTTACCTTAGTTTGAATGAGATCGAGAAGTGTAGAGACGCATCTCTCAGCGGAAGGTTCAACTTTAATGGCGCATCGACCGATAGCCCGGACGGCTTTCCTGACAAAGTCGACGTCGACCTCGGTCGCGTACTCTTTCAATTCGGAGAGAACTTGAGCGATGTTTGCCTGTGAGGCTAGGCGAATCATGATGTCGAGTTTTTCGAGTTTGACGTAGATCGGATCGTTGTATTTGACGAAAAATACTTTCATCTCGTGTTTGAGAATATCGGGACGTTTTTGGACAATTAAATTGATGTTTCTTAGAGCGACGTACTGTACTTCCGGTTCGGAGCTGAGAAGAGTGACCAAGGGAGGAGCCAATTTCTTGGTCAACGTGCCGACAAAGTCAGACTCGGATTGTAACATTTCCATGAGCTTCATGAGAACCTGAACATTATTGGACCGCAAGAAACAGAAAAAGGAAGAGTCTTATAAATTTATGAGAAAAAAAAAACAAACAAATGTGCCATTTTTTAATTCTGCGTAGACACACATGGGTCAAATCGACCCTGGGGATAATTTTGAGCTGAAATTACTACAACTTATGGGACTCGAGACCACTGGCCGTCTCTGCGATGACGCGATCCCGGGGGCGCGAATATTTTTGGTTTTGTTTTACACATTTCTCCTTTGTTGATTTTTTTTTGGAATTTTGAAAATTGGCAAAATTTTTTTTCCGAGATATTCTTGTTCGGGAAGGTTCAGACTAATATCCTGAATTTTTATGTGTCCTCCGCGACGATACTGACGACCCGACAAGCCTTTAAACGTGCATGGGGTCATTTTCAATACCAATGATAAAAAAGTTTTTATCCATCACCCAGTCCCGGCTTTTATTCTATAAATTCAAAAACTAATTTGCTCGATTTTTCAGAAAGTCGGAGTGCAGCGAAAAATGGTCGGGTCTCCCAGACTCATGTGTGTCTAAGGGCAACATTATTATTGAAATTGGTTGAGACCTTGACTGCGGAAAGCACGACCGCTGCATTGGCGTGAGCCAAACGAGGCGTTATACGTTCGCAAATACTCTGAGCCTCCCGATCGTCCTTCGGTGAATAGTTGGCCAATGAATCAAGAATAAAGACCTGACCCCATTCCGTACACTCGTTCAGTGCAGTCAGGAGTTTGTTGATCGTCTGGGCATTCATTTCCACCAGAGGTTGACCGCTGGGACTGGCTTCGTTGATTTCCGAGAGAGCAGCAACCGCGTTCGCGACCACCTTTTCAAATTAAATTTCAATAAATCTATTATTCTTTGTCCTAACGCTGTCAAAATTCCCACAATCACTGACGTTTTCAAAATTTCTTTAAAGACGTCGTATGCAACATTTTTTATCCATGGGATTTCTCTAAATTTGCAAACACGCAAAGAAAATAGTATTGGAAGCTTGCGTCCTGTAATTTTCTAATTTCTAATCTTTTTTCTAATCGACTCAGACTCTCGAAACGATTTTGTATGGAAAAAAAAAAAAAAACTGAAGGAAAAACTGAATAATTGTTCGTCGCCATAGAATTCCCTTTAAAAGAGACGTCGGATTTTTCCCACGAATCTCATTAAGTCTAGAACGACAATCTTATTTTTTTTAGTTCATCAATTCCGATGACCTGAGGCGAGAATAATGATCTGTATGAAGAGAGAAAAAAGCTTACCATGGGATTGCTGTCGGAGAGAAGATCCTTGAGTTGATCCAAGAATCCTTGATCCTCGACGAGGGCGGCGTTAATGTCATACAATTTGGCGACGCAGACAGCGGCGGTTTTCCGAACATATGGATCTTCGTCCTTGAGGCATTTTCTGAGTGGTTCGCAAAGATACTCGGTGATTTTATCGACGCGGATGCATCCCATGGTGCGTACAGCCAGGGCGCGTATCAGTGCGTGCCAGGGGGGGGGCAAGTGTGTTGGTCCTGTGATCAAATCTTTTTTTTTCATTATCTTTTTTTTCAGTTTTTTTTTTTTTTTTTTTTATCTTAACGAGATATAAAGTTTGGTATGGTACCTTTGTCATCGGAGAGGTCGCTAGCTCCTTTTGCGTGTCAGAACGAAAAAGGTCAAATAGGTCACCGTCACCATTTTTATACATTAAAGTTTGTTATTAATTAAATTAAAACGAACGTGACGCGAATCGAGGATTTTTCAAAGAGCACGAGTTCTACTACGCAGTTTTCATCCCATTATATTCCGAAGTGTGTTAATATAATAACGGGCCGGCAAAGATTATTAATAAGCATACTTTTTCTTCGCATACGTTCGTTGTCGAATAATTCCTAATGAATAAATCCTCTTCCATCACTTCCTTTTCTTCTCGCTGCCAAAATTTCCATCGTTTATTTTCCAAAACCCGCGCGCGTTGCTCCTCTTTAGCCAATTTTCAAATTCACGCTTTTTAGCTACAGCTCGGACGATACAAAGGTTTACAATTCAATATACATTTATATCCGTCAATCTATATATATATATATATATATATATATATATATATATATAAACATATTTATATAAACATAATAAATATATTCATTATTTGTAATATTGCAATATAATATAATATCAATAATATTGCAATATTTATAAATTATATAATTTATATAATTTTCATATAATATTATATTATTATTATAAATATTATAAATGAATGAATACCATTTACAAATATATATATGTATAAATATATAATATTTATAAATATATTGATATTAATATTTATAGATATCGTAATATAAATATTTATAATAAAATATTATATAATATTATATACAAAATAATATTATTATGTTATTATATTATTTTGATATTTATATATAAATATAAATATATATATATATATAATATAATTAATATTATTATTATATTATAATAAATGATATAATATTTGATATATATATAGTTGTGCCCAATAACCAGATAACAGTAACATCAAAAATGAGAAAAAAGTGGACTACTTTCTTCTTATTATTTGGCAGCAGGTTAAAACGATATATTACAGAAATAGTATAAATAATTGAATAATAAAATTACAGCTATCATTCTATCGACACGAACCAACGACGATTCTTCCTCGTCGATATTAAAATAAAAAAACGTATGAACGAAAATACGAAACAAGATTAAGGATAGTTTTGCGTGCAGCTGGCGTAGCTATGTTGCGGAAACAGGCATCAATATCAAATACAATATACACACAAATAATAACCATCGATTTTTGCGAGAACAATTTTTGTTTGTTTTTTTTTATCATCTGGATGTGGTCCATGCGATTCTCCTCTTGATTATTTGCTTCTATCGCGCGCCAGTTACATCCTTTGTGCAGGAAAGTTATTTTTTTTTCATCGAGTCTCAACGACGAGATCGAAGCAACATTTATTCCTCAACGAACTTGCGCCATTTCACCGAAACACCCGATTCACTACGTAGAATACTGGAATTTGGAGTTTTGCTCAAAAAAACAATATTTAGATCTTTTGGCTTCGACACTGAACAACTACTCGAACACTTTTCTTGTTACTAACTTTTCACATTCTTCTTTCTCTCCTCATTTAGGTTCTCTTTTTTTCTATCATTTTGACTCAAATGTTTTTTCTACCAAATTCCAGTCTCGTGCCCTTTGAAAAATAAGCGATTCGCCTCCGACATACACAACATTCCGATACCTATCTTACAAAATCAGACAGCCCTGTGCAAACCGAGACAATTTGCAAAGCACGGTCCGTGATCCCCACGAGGCAGACTGGAAATTTGAGCCTTTCATCGAACCTCAATCCCCCTTTCTCTATCGTACACTTCCAAAATTGAGAATCCATTTTTTTTCTTATTTTTTTTGTTTTTCTGTTTTTTTTTTAATTTATTTTTTTTTCTAAGGAGTTTAAAGATTTGCAGCTCGCCTCGAAGCAGAAACAGAGACTCTTGGACATCGCATAAGTGTTGATTAGATACATACAAAGATCGTGAGGGTGCAGTCAAGAAATTTATTTTTTTATAGAGACTTTACGTGGCTCGGATTTGCTTCTCTCAGAAACCAAACTTTTCTACGTTACCTTGACAAACGTGTTGACTGCCATTATTGCCATGTCCGGTTGACTCTTCGCATAATTCATCAAGTAAAGGTACACCAACTTCTTCAATTCCAAATTATCCGTCTGCATGCAATTCACCACGTCAGGGAAAAGAGCCGACACATCTTTGCCCACCGTCATAGAAGCTATCACCTGTTTTTAATGCAACAAATTAATATAACGTGGTCGAGTTTCATAAAATCACTGGGATAGCGAAAGAACGATAGGAATTTTGTATTTTTGGTGAAAATTTAGTTCGTCACGGAAAATGGGACGTTAAGTTTCTACCGGACGAGATAAAATGAATTTTTGTCTGCGCGACTGTCGGTGTGTCGAAGAAAAACGCATTTCTTACCTTTTTGACAGCCTCTTTTTTCTTCTCTTTCTTGTCATTATTCAATTCGGATTTAAGTTCGAAGATTTCTCCCTTTTTGGTAGTGGTGAAGTACTTTGAGTCAGTCATCTCTGTCGCAGAATAATGTAAGTTTTGAAAAGGTGAGAAAAAAGATTTTTTCTTTCGTGGGAATGAAAGTGCGGAGGGTTTGCTATTGCAGCAAATGACATTATCCTCTAATTACGTTCGTAAACCATCGGACGTCGATATATAGGCGAGATAGATATAGCAAACGTCACCTAAATGGATCAATGTTCGAGCGCTACAGTCGGTTCGTGCAAACTCCGACGCGCCGGATAAGTTATGCGCAATTTTAGTTGGTTAAGGATTATAAATGATTATAAATGTGGATTGAATGATTGAGAGAGAAACTGGAGAAATAAACTCGATTCCGCGAGTCAATTCCATCATTGACGTTATTAGATTTTACGGAAGATTGAAAAGTTAGCGGATCACGAAAGTCGAACGAAGTGTATAGACACGTACATATCTAACCTATGAAAAAACTTGATATTTTCTTCATTCGAATCCGGAAATATCAAATACGTTTTTAGACACATGCAAAGTATGAAATGAGGCATAATTTTCTGAGACAAATGAATATTTTAAATACCTTAAGCTGGTGGAAATGAATGTCAAATCGAAAAGCTGGCTGCCGACTGACAGCAAATATCTAAACGCGAAACGCCCCTGGCGCCACTTGTTACGAAGTCTCGGGGAGCTCCATAACCAACGCTTTTTTCTATCAGATAAAAAAAAAACAATCAGCGCGGGAAAATTGAAACGCATAAGTTAAGAATTATCGATATAATTAGATAATTTATCCCCGAGACTTTACCGAGTCCCTTAAATAAAGTTTGAGACAAATGGAACGTTTTGAAGGTCAAAAAATAAGAAAATCTCCAAGTTCACGAAGAATGAAAGGTTTTAAGGGATAAAAAATAAAACAAAACCTTTAACCCTCCTTTTCTTAGTTCAAATAATGAAATAATTTGCCCAGAGACTCTATCAAATCCCTTTAAAATAGTTCAAGGAAAATTAAAGGTTTTGAGAGCCAAAAACAAAAAGAAAACTCTGTAAAAGCTGTTTTTCTTAGTTGAAATAATTTAATATACGTTCGTAAGAAAAACAAAGACGAATGAACATGCGTTTCTTGTTTACAGATGACAACATTGTCCAGCAACCTCTGATAGAAATTTCATCTCCCATCTTGCCAACATTTACATAAATGTGATCTACACATAACAATAATGATTTGTATATATAATAGAGTACGATAGATCGTATAAAACTAATGCTGTATGTAATCACCCGATGAATTATCGACGGCGCATTGAAAAGTTCCTTCGTATGAAAAGGTATAATAATATTTTTCCAACATGATCGTGGCACGCTCGCAGGTGCGAATTTTCGAGGATAAAGATGAGGTTTTCGTGATGGAAAAGAAAATTCCGTCGTCACGTTGAGTTTGGCTATAGAATTGGCTAAAATTGTGCGCGCTAAGTCTCGACGATATACCGACAAGAAAGTGATTGGAAACATCAGCAGAAGTTTCCGGTTTTATTAATACGTTTTTTATTTGGCTATGGATCAGCGTTTCTTCGCTTTTTTCTTTTTTTTTCTATTTTTTTTTTTTGTATTTCTTGCACCCTGTCCCTCCAGAATAATAATATCCGCGGACTTTAGACCCGATTTAGATTTAAAACGCTAATGAACAATAAGGCGGAGTGTCCGGCGAACCACACTGTGCCGGATCCTGGCCTGAGATTGTCTGTTCCAAGAGAGCCATTTCTTTTTATTGTGGAGGCTCGACCAGGAGGCCGAAGAGTTTCAACTTTGTGCCGAATCTCATCGGACACGTTCGGTGGTCTGAGCTGACAATGGAGACGACGAACAGCCAAAAATTAACACAACCTTTTTTGCCCCGTTTCGATCTCCATATTTTTGTGGTTTTTTTTTTTTTACTCTCTTGTCAAACGGTCCCTTGCGCTTCGGGCGTTGTCGCACACGACCAATCCCTCGATGCAAGGGACACCACGATTCACGAACCAAACTCCTCCGTATCTGGCTCAATCGGCTTGAACTCGTACGAACCTCGACCGTCCATTTGAAGATAATACTGCGGAATAAACAAGCAAATTTTGGGGAATTCTTGAGTCTCTACGGATCGAGAGATTTTTTGAGGGTCATTTTGACCCAGTCAACAAATATTGATAAATATATGATACTCTTTATCGTCCAATCACAACGAAAAAAATATTTTTTTTGCAATTTTTTTAAAATTAAAAAACTCCTTTGAGTACACACTGGGTCATTTTGAACCAAAATTGACCAATTTCAAATTTTTTTTGAATTCCCCAAGGAAAAACGTACCTCATGGTGTTTCCAAAGCGAACGTCTATGGGAGACAGTGAATAAAGTTATGTTGGCTTGTCTGCAGTACGAATACATGGAATCTTCGACGTCGACGCTGACAGCGCTGGTGCATTCGTCGAGGATGGCGAATTGAGGTTTGTGATAAAATAATCTGGCCATCTGGGAGTAAAAAATAAAAGAAAAAACTCAAAAACGTGAAAAAAGTGTGCAAAAAAAAATTCCTGTTAATTAAGCGAAATTAAATTGTCGGCTTACGGCAATTCGCTGTTTCTCTCCGCCGGAGAGTACGTCGATCCAATCGGCAACTGTGTCCCAACCGCTGCCCTCGCTATTGCCTTGGCATTCCCGATCCAACAGATGCCCCAGTTGAACCAAATCCAAATATTTCTGGAGATCTTCGTCTTTGGCGTTTCCTCGCCTCAACATTTCTGCTTGAGTATGCGGATATATAACCTGATCTCTGAGGGTCCCAAGGGTCATGTACGGCCGTTGAGGAATGTAGAACAGTTTGCCACACGGTGGTTTCGTTACGACTCCGCCCCACACAGGCCACAACTGTTTCCGACGACAAAATTCATAAAAATCATTTTTTTCTCTCTATTTCGTTTATGACTATAATCTCTGCTGGGACATTCAATAATTTTGGTGTTGGAAGTTTGACATTGTTTAGCGGGCTGGCCATTGCCGCTCGCCTCTAATTTTGAATGAAAAAAAAAAAAGAATAAAAAATAAAAATAAAAAAATTAAAAAATTAATAAATCGATGGAGAATTTAGCCCACAACGTGCTCGAATCTCGTAATATTGTTCATTTTTCCGCTCACCTCGCCGAGTACCCTGAACAGAGAACTTTTGCCACATCCGTTTGGTCCGCAGACCAAAACATTGATGCCCGATTTGACTTCGAAGCTGAGTTGTTTGATGAGGACGTCACCGTTCGGAGTGACGAGAGGAACGCAATCGAATCGGATAATATTGTCTTTGGCGATGATTTTGCCAGCGCCCGGATGTCCGATCGGTGAATTCTTCAGGTCGATCAACATCGTTCTTTCGTATTTTCCGGCGTTTAGATCGTCCAGCACAGTTTTTATCTCGGTCACGCGAGCCGTGAACCCGGCCAGCCTTGTCATCTCTCTACCGGCCAATACCAATCGACCTATAGCCTCGGCAAGCTTTACCAACATTCGCCCGTACTCGTAATAACATTTGAAACGATGATCCGTCGATCCAGCCAGGACCGAGTGATTCTCTTGGAAAAATGGAATGCTCACGGCATAAAATCCGACCAGAGTCGCGAAATCTATTGAATAAATGTTTATCAAATTTAATTGAATCGCAAAAAGTGAAATTTTTTTTTTTTATTAAAAAAAAAACAAAACATGTCATTAAATCGTTTTTTTTTTTGCAGAAAGTAAAGAAAAGCTGAAAAATCATTTTCGATGGCTCATTCCAGATGAACGACTGGAAAATATTTTTAAAAAAATTGAATACGAAAAAATTTGGAAACTCCAGCGAATATTTTACTCAAAAATAGTCGGAACGAACGAAAAAGTTTTTTTTTTAGAAAACTGTTTGCTAATGACTCAAAGATTGCGATTGAATCACGAATAATTGTCAACACAAGTTTTTTCTGCAGATTTTGTCGGGGAAAGATAAAAAAATTGGTACAAATAACGAATCAAAAAAATGAGATAACTTTTGCGCACTCACACTTTCCGATCAGATTGTCTATGACGCCCATCGCGGTTTTGAACTCCAACAGCCCGCGGAGATGCTTGATCTGTGAGGAATAATTAATAAGAATAAGAATTTGACATCGTCGAGGAAGCAGAAAGTTTCGAGGAATACAAATAAGCCATAAGATTTGTTGAATATACTAACGAGTTTGTGGAAACTGGCAAGTAGAGTTAATTTCTCACGAGCGTTGCCACGGTAGAATGCAATCTCTTCGGAATTTGTAATCAAACGAGAATTAATGTGACGATATTCTCCCTCGAGACGTTGTTCTTTCACGGTCATCTGAGCAATCGGCTTTCGCAAATGAGTCAAAAAAGTTCCAGCCACTACCAAGTAGCCTAGCATCATCAACGGAGTCTGTAAAAATTAAAAATAAAAAAATAAAAAAAAAAAAAACAACCTAAATATAAAGTAGAAAAAAAAAAAAAAAAAAAAAATTTCAAAGAAAAAAAAAAAAATAAAAAAAAAAAAAATAAAAAAAAAAAAAAAAAAAAAAAAAAAACCATCAATTCCCATGGAAAAAAAAACTTTGGACGATTTTCCACGGAAATTTTGAAATTTTTCATCAGTAAAAATAAAATACCGACTTTCAACTCGACCAGGAACTTCAAATCACGATGGTTCATTGAAAGATACAGAATAAACCATAAAAATCGAAATTTCCCATGAAAAAAGAAACATGTCCCGGTTCTCCATAGAAATTCGTAAAATTTGTCATCGGTAAGAAGCATATACCGATCATTCCTTTCTCCATAATAAATAAAAAGGTACTGAATAAAAAAGAACTTCGAAAATGCTCAGCTTTTGGAGTTTTCAGCCCAAACGATCGCTTGGGCTGAGCCATAGGAAAGATTAGAGAGAAATAAATAGTTACCTGTCCACCCAAAGACGAGGTCAGCCTGTAAACGTAAATGGAAATGTCAAGAATGGGTTTGGCAATGTTGCTGTAAAGGTCGGTGCAGCTATCGCAGAATTTGTCGACGTCAGTGGTCAAGAGTTGATCAGGATTGGCGATCCGAGTGTCCAAATTCGACATTTTGTAATACGTGAATCCTCTGCAAAGATAAACAAACAATAATTTTTATTTTGCTTTGATTGTTTAATGAAAACGTTGAATGAAAACCGGTTTGTCGATATGAGTTTTTCATCGTCCATTTTAACCACGAGGAATACAATCGAGAGGCTTCACCAACGCTGCTACCTTTTATTACCGAATTCATTAAGCAAATCATTATTTAATGGGGACCTTTGATCTCTCCTCTTTAGTCAGTGGCAAAACGAGTTTGCTCGACTTTAAACCTCGAGACTTGGAAAGCTACGAAGCGATAAAACAACGGGACATAAAGATTGAAAAGCGGCAACTAATATTTTCAACATTTTCAAGCAACCCTCAAGTTGGCGTCGTCGCAATGCAACGAAACTCATTATTATTTATAGCAAAGGACACGATTGTACACGGTATTTGTCAAAGATAGTGGGACAGTGATTTTTCCCATTTGAAAACTAAATTAACCAGAAGAATATTAACGTTGCGCATTAATTATCAAAATAAGGGAAATTGGTTTTTTTTTTGCTTGAGGAAAGGGAAAAATTCGAAAAAAATTACAACCAGTGATAAAACTTTTCGAGTGCACACCTCCCACAAGTCAATTTGCATTTTGTCTTGTTTTTTTTTTGTAGAGAAGTTTTTGCAGTAAATTATTCATTTTTATGCGCCGAAATTGATTTTTTGGCAGAAACGTAAAGGTTCGTAGCCATTAATTGACAAACAATCGGTGAGACGAAATTTCTCGGGTCAAAATGACCCAGTGTGAACTTAAAGGATTTTTTTAATTGAAAAAAATGAATAAAAAATGTTTTCTTCATTGTGATCCAACGATAAAGACTTGAGTATCATACATTTGAATACATTTGCTTACTTGAGATACTGATCCAGCAAATGGCGTGATATGTTGGTTCTTAAGCGTAGTTTCACTTCTCCTAAGCTGTACTTGAGTACGTTGTTTACTACAGACATCTATACGCAACAAAGATGTGAGGTGATGTAGAAAAGTGCTCGATGTTGAAATAAACAAATCTATTTGGCGGGAAAAAATGAAATCCTCGGGAGGAGCATCCAAAAAAACCTTCCGAGCGTATAAAATTACTGGGAGCACTGTTTTTTGCTTCAATAGCTAAAAAAAGTGGAACTCACCACAGGCAGAAGGGCCAGAAACGACATGAGACGTCTCTTGAACTGCGGACCATTTTTGTTGATTATGGAACTGTAAAAAAAATGTAGCGCTTCAATAAAAACGTTTTCACTCTGTAAATCCATGGAAAATTACTAAAAAACCTCAATTACGCTTCTATGAATGTGCTTATGTGTATGAGCCACAAATCGCAGAAAGTTCTTGCAACCAACGACCCGGCAACCATGAAAACAAATCCAGATTCCGCCGTAAACAGCCCCGGGATTCCGATCCCCAATAGCTTCCATAATTGCCTGAAGAATTGTGCATTCACATGGGCCTTGGGGCCTTTCGGTTTTTCCTGTACAATCGTTACACAATTTTACATTTTAAATGAAATGTCGAGTAAAATTCCACGCGTTAATAACACAGATTTTTTTTTTTTATTAAAATTTTCAGCTCCGCCACGGCTTTTCTTCTTTCGTTTCTTTTCTTTTTCGCATTTTTATGTGAACAAATGGTTGACACAGTTTTTAACGAAAAAACAAGTTTTGTGGATGAAACGAGAACCGAAACAAACAAAAGTTAAAAAAATTGGATTTTCTAGTGGCCGGTTGGGTTTTTGTCAAATTTTCGGAATATATATGAGAAAGTTTAATGAAGATTTTCTCATTGAGACGAAAATTAGACGTATTCCGCGTAAAAATGACGATTTTTTTCAAATAATAGATTCACTATTCGTGGTTGGTTCGGATGGAGAGATAAAAAACAGAATAAATCTCGTTGTTGCGCGCGAATGTCTAGGAAAAAATAGGAATTTAATCTCACCTCTTTAATGACATACTGAACGTCATTGGCAGGCCACAAAGTTCTGCAACAAGCATGAAAGAGTGCGATGAAGCAATTAGCTTCGTCAGCTCAAAGTACAAAACGAATTGGTCGCGCTCTCGGAGCAGGAAATAAAAAAAGTTAAATAAAGCACGTTTTGTATCGAGCACACTCACGGAGATATATATCTTTCTAATTAAATACCTTTTTTTTGGCGTGTGTCTCGCGCCCTTTCTCTTTAACAGCCAAATCAAAGCACTAATTGATAACGCACCTGCGACTGAGCGCTTTGTAACAAATTTACTGAGTGCTGGTGCCATATTCAAAAACACTTGTCACTTATCACGATCTAACGAATTCTCGAGAGGTTTCCGGGTAGAAACGGTTTACTTCGCTGGCGTCGTAATAAACCGCGCTCTTCAGCGGCGACTATGAATATATGGATATCTAAGAGTGTTATGTGTGCGACAGGAGTAGAAAAAGGCGTTGGGTTTTTTGGAAAATAGCGCAATAAGTTATAGATTTATTTGAGGACGTTAAGCCGAAATGTTTGGGGATAGGCACGCGGCGAGTACGCGACTAACAAATCCGAACAGCAAGAACTCGTTGTTTGCTTTTTATTTATTTAGTCTCGGATTTAAAGAACGCAAACTGTGTTCCCGAAGGCATTAGGCCTTCTGAAATTCGTCTTGGCCCGACTCGGCTCGCTCACTCGCGTTCACACGCCGCGGAATACTCCGCTGGTATGCCCAAGTGTGCGTGTATGTTCCGCGGGTCTGTGTGTTACATGCTCGTCGCGATTGTGCATTTGCCACTCTCCTATTTTTCTCTCCGTTTCTCTTTCCCTAATACCGCGCTCTCTCTCAGGACGTTCATAAGTCAGTCGGTCAGTCAGTCAGTCGGTCGGTTCGAGAACTTTTTTTTTTCAAGAAGTCGGTCAGTCAATCGGTCGGTCGGTAGGTCGGTCAGCTCGACAAATTTTTTTTTAATCGTCCAGCCTTCTGTCAGTCGGATCGCTGGAATCGAAAATTTTGAAAAATTTTGAAAAATTTTGAAAAAGTGACAGCGCCGTCTGATGGTCGTGTGAAATAATTATATGTCAGTACTGTTTTATCGGCAGTCGGTAATTAAAATCTATTTCACGTAATAACCGCTTTGTTTTGATTCGTGAGTTTCTGCTTTTTTTTTTCATTTATTGCCATTCTCTAACCTCGAGGCCTCAGCTGTGTGTCTTTCTTCGCTACGACAGAGTTTGACGCGCCATCGTTATATGTGACAATGACGATATAGCCTGTGTACAGTCCGGCCAAAGACAGAGCAGCTCAGCTCGGCAATGCTGTTGCGCAGTTCGCGAGCAGTCTTCGTTTCGACTTAGGAGAGTCGCGTTCGGTTTTCTTTTCTTCTGCGCTTTTGCCAACATATTTTCTTGGTTGTTCTTTTTCTTCCGAACGCGGTTATAAAAATTGTTCATCGTGAAGTTCTTCTTCTGGGAATCTGGGCTTGCCCGGTGGGCACTCGCTGCCCACGAGCCCGGAGAAATGTCGATTAGGACAGCCGCTCGACGTCTTGTGCAAAATGGTCGGGTCCTCATACGCTCGTTACGGAATCCCGAAAATCGCTATTCGAGCTGCTACGCCAGAGGACATCTCAACAAGATACACGTTGTGGAAGTAGGTGAGTTCTTGTCCGAGACATTTTTTTACGTTTTTAAACTTTTACACGTGTCAGGATCTCGATCTCGTGCCTCAATAAATCCTTTCAAATACTCCCAAAAAAAAAATCATATTTTCGATATTTGATTCATTATTCTCAACGCCCGTATGTTTTCTCCACATGCCAAGTTAAAATTAACCCTCGACGCTCGCCAAATTTGGTCCAATTCATTCTTTCCATTTCCCACTTCTTTTCACCCACCAAAAGTCCATTTTTTTTCCATGACTAAATAATTTATTGTTATCGAAATGAACTTCACGAAAAATGGGCATTTCCCATGCGTATTTCGTTTTTTATCAATACAGTTTTCCACGAATGATCAATTTGTTCAATAATTCGTCTCGAAAAAATTCCTTCTCACCTCGAAACATTGTTGAGACTCACCGATAAATATTAATTTGTATTTTCATCAGAAGCGAAAAAAAAATCGTTCCCTTTAAAAATGACATCACCACTGCAGTTCTCAATTGCATATTGAAAGTGACAAATGCCATCGGTTAAGTTTTAAGATTGTTAGAAAAAATTATTGACTGAAATTTGAATGAATAAAAAAAAAATTGAAAAAAAATGTTTTAAAAATGCAAAAGCAAGCATTTAAATTCACTTTTGCCTTGTTTCCTTGAGCCTCCGGGCGAGAAAGGCAATTCTGGCAAAATAATGAGCTTTGGGAAAGGAAAAAATGAATTTCATTGCATTCCAACGATGCAAACTTCGAGGTAATGAATAAAAACGTTTTACTGGTTTGTTTGGACAGGCAAGTCCCAGGGCCTTGTGCCTAAAATCGTCGGTGATGTCAGTGCCACTGGCAGGCACCTTGGGTTCCTGGGATCTCAGGCGCGCAAGCTTTTTGTTGATAATATCTTGAAAAGAGTGACAAACAGTTTGGCCGCCGATCTGCGCAGGAAAGCAGCCAGTCGTTTGTTGTTCGGAGACTCTGCGCCTTTTTTTGCTCTCGTCGGAGTGTCCTTGGCGTCGGGCACCGGGATCTTAACCAAGGATGACGAATTAGAAGGAGTTTGTTGGGAAATTAGGGTACTTATGAGCCTTAAATTTTGTTCATTCTTGAAACCATAATTGCTAATAAAAAAAGCTGAATTTCTAGATTTAGGATAATCAAGAGAAAAACCAATAAACCAATAAACAACAAATAATATGATACGTTTGCAACGTTGAGCTCCAACGAGAAATACTTTTTCCATTGATTTTTTTATTCAATTTCAAAAATCATGACAATTTTCTCTTTGAATTCTGAAAAAATATCGTTTTATCGCCCCGACCAAATATTTAATAAGAATCATGGAGCTCGGCTGAAGAGTAAAATTAATTTTTGAATTTCTGATGAAAAAATAATTAGTTTTCGAATTTCTGATGTAAAAAATCGTAAAAAGAAAAAAATAAATGACACTGCGTCCTGCAACTGTACGTTCCATCAATTGTTTGGTGAATTTAAAAGAAACATGAAAAATTTTGTACCGATTTTCTTTCTGGATCAAAAAAAAAATTGTTTTATCGTCACGACGAAATCCCGAATAAGAAGATGGTATAAATCTTAATATTCTGTACTAAAACTAAAATATCCGTGGATACAGGATGCGGTATCGAAGATCCAATGGAACAAGCCGCAAAACGATGGAAATTACGAAACGACGTTGATAAACGAAGAGGCTGCGAGTCTGAAGGATTTTGTGATTGGGCCAGCAATTGCGAAGGGATGTTCGGCGGTGGTTTACGCAGCCCGGACAAAAGATTCTTCAGATCCAATGGACGAGGAGGTCATAAAAATCGAGAGCAACACGCAAGACATGGCGAGCTTTCCCTTGGCAATAAAAATGATGTTTAATTATGATGCGGAATCAAACGCCTCGTCAATTCTTCGGGCAATGTATCGGGAGACAGTACCAGCTCGAAAATACAATCGTAGCGAAGAACTCGCTGATTGGGAGGTCCGAATGGCCGAAAATATGCGAGCTCTGCCGCCTCATCCCAACATCGTCGCTATGTATTACGTTTTTGCTGACCGTGTGCCTTTCCTTCCGGGCTCTACGAGGATGTATCCTGACGCTCTTCCGGCGAGACTCAACCCTCAAGGATCTGGACGAAATATGAGCCTTTTCCTTCTCATGAAGAGGTAACGATTCCCCAATAACAAAGAATAAAACGAAAGAGCTACGAGTTAAAAAATTTTTAAATTCAAATCTGAAAATAAATTCATTGAATAATAAATAAATAAAAATGAATGAAGCATCTATTTTGTTTATGTAGTGCAAATTCTATCGATAGAAAATTCATGTTGTTCTCATCGCACCGAGACAATTAATGATATTTAACGTTACTCAAGAAATGAGCAATAAATTTGATTATTTTCCAGGTACGATGTCACTTTGAAACAATACATGATCGATCGGCATGTCAATATCCGAGAGTCGATCCTTTTGCTCGCACAATTGTTGGAGGGGGTCGCACACATGAATGCTCATGGTATTGCACACAGGTTAGTCTTATTTGTGAATAACTTCTTTTTCTATTCTCGTATCTCTGACACGATTACATTTCATATCGATCGTGAAAATTGATACGCGCTCATTATTTCTACGTCGTATCAAACTTCACTTCGTTGAAACGCGACCCACAAACTTTTTACGATGTAAAAATGAAATTATTGGGACAGAAAAAAAATGCAAAAAAAATGTTTCGTTGTTGATACTTTGCAGGGATTTGAAAAGCGACAATATCCTTTTGGACATTTCGGAAGTATTGGACAATTGTCCGTCCCTCGTGATAACAGATTTCGGTTGTTGTCTCGCGGACAAGGTCCACGGTCTTTATTTACCGTACAACAGCCACGACCTTGACAAGGGTGGAAACGCGGCTCTGATGGCCCCGGAGATTGTGAATGCGGAGCCGGGGCCTTTCACGAGTATAAATTACACGAAAGCCGACCTGTGGACGGTCGGAACGATAGCCTACGAAATATTCGGTATGAAAAATCCATTTTACGCGTTCAGCAAGGAAACTTCGTCGTTGAAAAATCACAATTATTCGGAAGAAGCTTTGCCCTCGTTGCCTGAAGAGGTTCCGGCGGTGATAGTCGCGCTAGTGAGAAACATATTGAGCCGAAACCTGCACAAGGTATTTTTCGCATTTTTCTAGAAAACGAGAAAAAAAAGAAAAAAAAATCTTTGTCACCAACGAAATTAATTTCTTTTTTTTTAGCGGCTCTCGCCGGAAATGGCCGCGACGATAATGCAATTGTACTTATGGGCACCGAGCTCTTGGCTGCGAAACAAAAATCAAGTTCCTTCCAGCAATGAGGTGAGACGAAATTCCTTAATGTACATCGCTCTTCTAATTCCTGAAAAATTCATTTTGGTACTGAATTTTGTGCGAATCACGTCGTTCACGAGCATATCATATTTTTCAAAATTTCAGCCAATCTTTTTATAATCATAATCCATCCAAGTGCCTAATTTTATTTCATTTTCAACACTAATTCGAAAATAATAAAATTGGCAGATTCTGCAATGGCTGCTGTCGTTGACGACAAAAGTATTGTGCGAGGGTCGGAATATTTATTCGATGCAAGAACCGGAAGCGTTGTATTACAGCGATAAGAGTGAGGAGCGTCGAGCGAGTGGATCTCAGAAGATTTTCAACAGATCGTTATCGACGCGATCGAGCGGTCGTCGAACGATGCCGGAATATCAGCTGATCGCGAGTTTCCTGGGTCGGGTGACTCTGGGAAACGTCAGAGAGTGTTTTAGGTGGCTGCAAAAAAATGTATGAAATATTTTTCGTTGGAAATCAACGAGTCGGGGGATTATAAACGATTCGGCTTTTCTTTCGTCATCATCGCGAGATATATAGTAAAAGGGCGCGTGTGTTTATAGTCGCGGAGAGAAAACGCGCCCGAGGTCCTTCGCCATAAATGGAAAAAACGCGGGAGAGTCGCTTAAAAAGTCTCGGGCAAGGAAAAATCCGATAATTATACACTATATTTTTTATACTCTCGAAATAATTAGCTCAACGCACATTTTCGCCTCGTGCGCGCTACATTCGCTCTTGAGTATTATTATTTCTCTATTTTTTCTTTTCACGCTCATCGAGTGCCTTGAATTTCAACATTTTACCAATATTTATCGTCCTTCATTTTTGAAAGTCTATTCAATGCGGTCCTCGACGTCGCAGCCACTCAAACGACTCGAGTCAACAAAAATTCCCAACCTCCCTTAATTTTCCGATGCACCAAATCATTTTGTTGCTTAACGTTACGAATTCGCTCGACGAATTCATCGACAACGTTCAAGTTGGCCTCGTAGCGACCCAACGAAATATTATTTTCTCGTTTGCGAGCCAGAAATCGTAAATCGATTCGAAATTTTCGATCATTTCGAAAATTTAACGAATTATCGAAAAAAAAGAAGTTTTTTTTTGTTGCGCATACTTGGGCCTCGGTATCGACCGAATTTCGTTGGCAATATGTTGTGAAAAATGGTTTCGATCCTTTGGATGCTTGCTCGGAACCGAACCAAAGAGACAAATGTCAAATTTTCGAAAAATTCGAAATTTACGAGCCAAAAATGGAGTTTTTCAAAAAAATAAATATTTTTTTTTTTGGAGCGATGTAAAATTTGAATGGAGCGAAAGTGCTAGATGGTTTAAAAGTAAAAATCGCATTCTGGTCCATGGGCGATTCAAAATGTGAGGAAAAAGGCGAAGTAATGGAGGAAGCATGAGATTTGGTGATGATTTTGCCATTGGAAATAGTGGCGAGTGTCTATAGGGTAAATGAGGAAATAAAGCTTGTATATATATAAACATTGCTGGTGGTAAATGGGTTTCTTCATTTTTTCTCAGCCTTGACTTTGAAATCTCTCGGATGTACAGGAATCGGGCATGTTTGCATTTTTTTTTTAGTATTTTCGAGATCAAGGCCCTTTGTGGCGGTCAAATCCTTCATGAATGCGATCAACTCGTCGTACGATATCGCTCGCTTGCGAAATTTAAAAAAACACATGCCCGTGTCGGTCGTCGTGACTCGAGACATGTCGAGAATTCGAGCCGAAGTTAACCACACGTTCAGCTGAGAAAGTGGCAACAGATTTACTCTCTTCGCGTCCGACAGAGGATCCATTCGACAGTAAGCTGCAAAGTTTCACATTTTTTTCGCATTTTTCATTTTTTTTTTGGCCATTTTGAATCGATGTTAATTTAACTTAATTAATTAATAATAATTTAATTAGTTATTCAATTATTCATCTAATTATTCGTTTAATTAATCATTCAATTATGTTTTTAATTGTTTTTTCAAATATTTATTCAATTATTTGTTTAATTAATCATTGAATTATTTTTTGAATTATTTATTCAAATATTTATTAAATTATTTATCTAATTATTCGTTGAATTAATCATTTGATTATTTATTCCAGTTTTTGTAGAAAAAAGAGGCAAGCATGAATATTTGTAAGAAGGAAATTGGATTGGAAAAAACCTTCAAACATGGTATTCAGGGGAACAACTTCCGGTTCAGCCTTTTTGATCGGTAACCCAAAATCCTGCATATTATTACGAGCAATTCTGCCACCCGATTCGTTTGAAATTTGCAACTAACGAAAAAACAAAAGAAACATTAAAAATAACGATTTCAAAAGGACCACGAAGGTTGCGAAAAATATGGATGAAAAAACGTCAATCGAGGAAGATAAATCCGCTTATAAAATCAGCGTTGACAATTATTGCAACTTGATCATCGAAATGAAGGACGAATCGGATAAACGATCGCTAGATTTCACCGAAGGTTATGACTCGAACGAGTCTGCAGAGTCGCCACAGGAAAAACATTCGATCGAGAATTTAAACTTTGGTGACTTTGTCGAAGAAATATCCGATGGAAGGAAAAAACTTTTACTCCATGGCAAAGACGTTTTCCTTCAACGTGGGTTCGTCACGATTCTTTATTCACCGAAAACGAAACTTACCCGCCCTGGTCGCTTCAGGGGTCAAAATGACCCCAAGCACAACTTTGAGCTAGAATTACTGTAGGTTATCGGCGCTCGAGACCCATTGCCCGCCACTCCAACGATGCTCTGCAGTGCCCGAAAGTTTTTTTTTGTTTTTTGCACATTTATTCTTTGCTGATTTTTTCTCGTCATTTTGAAAAATTGGCAAAAATGTTTTCCCTCGATATTCTCGTTCGAAAAGCTTCGAACTAATATCCTGAATTTTTTTGGGTCCTTCGGAACGATTCTGGCAACGTGGCAAGCGTTTACATGCCTCGGACTAACACTCGCAATTTATAGACGTAATGGGAAAAAATTGAATTGCAGAAAGCGTTTGGGGGACGATGATATTTCTGAGTTGCTAATTTTTCTGCAAGAAACTCCTGGAGTCGTTGAGCTCGATTTACCTTTCAATGAAATTCATTGCAATGGTTTTATCGACGTAATCAATTACGTAACGGTAATTATTTGGAGAATCGAACTCCCAGAACGTTTCCTTAAAGAGAAAAATGCTTTTTAGACTCACGAGGAAATAGTGAAATTGGATGTACGAAACAACGAGATAGGAGCCGAGGGAGTAGATTTCTTGTGCGAGTGTGGCGATCGATTGCCATTGGAAATTCTGTGGCTCAGTGGAAACAAATTTGGCGTAGAGGTGAAAAATTTAATAAACATTTACCAAGTAATTTAATTCTTCGAAAAAAAAACGACGACGATCATGTATTTAGAGTTCGAAGCAATTGGCATTGATGCTCCTGAAAAATCCACGTCTTCGTGAACTGAACGTCGCACATACCGACCAGACAGCTTCGAGCCTTGTATATTTTATCACAGTCCTTCGGCACGATCAGGATTCGTACAACGAAACTCTCAAAAGCCTCGACATCAGCAGCCCTCATCCAGGATGCTTTTATTGTTTCGATACTCCTCATTTTGCCACTCTCATCGGATCCTTACTCAAGGTCGTTATTTACGTTGTTAAAAGCAACAAAAAAAAATGTGTCATCGTATTTGATGCTGAAGAATATTATTGCCAAATTTCATTTTATTAAAAAGGACGGAATTGAGTAATTTTTTTTTTTTCCACAGTCGAACAAATGCCTGGAAAATTTGCACGTCCAAAAATTCGGATTCACGTGCCACGACATCGAGCTCATGCTCGTGGAAGGAAAGCTCAATCGAACTCTTCGAAGTCTCGACTTGAGTGGAAACAACATCGGTGATTTTGGAGTAGAATTTTTATCCAATTGGTTGGCACAGAAACCAGCATTGGCTGTTTTTGTATTAGCCCACAATATCGTGACGAGCACAGGAGCAAGGTAAACACAAAACATTGGGTACGCGACGATCGTGTTGCTTCGGCGATCGCCCCAGGAAAACCTATTCAATCCAATACTTGGATGGGTGACCGCTGAGTCATCCACGAGTTCGCGCAGCAATATCTGTCCAAAAAAAAAATGTCCTGCCTTTCTACTTCAAGGATTCGACCAAAAATTCAATAAAAATGATGAAAAAAAAAATGTACGGTTTCTAATGAATTGCATAATTGTTTCGTCAGGGCTCTGAGTCGTGGATTACCGTTTTCACGAATCAAACATCTCGACATTTCGTACAATCGCATTGAGGACTCTGGAATTCGTGATGTTCTCGATACTCTGAAGAAAAGTCCTTGTTTGAGGAGTTTAAAACTTTTTGGAAATTGCATCGGTCACGAATCCTCGAAGGTAAGTAAATTTCTTGATCCAGAGACAAGATACTCATTTGACAAAGTATTGAGACGTTCTCTCGGTTGATACGTCGATGAAAATCCTACAAAAAGTTTCTTTCGGGTTCCGTCGATATTTGGAGAGAAATGAAAGTTCCACGTCGATCTTATTCACGAAAAATGAAGCGAAACTTTGATTTTCCTTGAAATATTGAGCAATGGATCGTCGAGAGTGGTCAATAATTGCAAGAAACGCAACGAATTCAAGAAAAATATCGACGCGACCTCGAACGATTTTCTCATTCATCGAGATTTTCCAAATTTTCACGAAAATCGATTTTTTTCGTTTCCATTCAGATAATCAATCGAATGTTGCTGTCCGGGGTCTTAGTTCAAGGAAATTTGGACGTTCGACCATACAGAGTGAATCACGAATGGCAATGCGCTCTCTTGAGCGAGAAAAATTGAGTAAACGATGCGACAGCGATTTCGTTTTTCAATTATTAAAAAAAAAGTCTTTTTTTTTCAACTTGTATTAAAATTTATTATCATTAATTAGACTCTGAAATAAAAAGAGGAAATCCTCAACGAAAAAATACTGAATGTGATTCGTGTCCTTGAAAGGTTTAATTAGTAAAGCCAATAATTTTATCAATTTGCGAAGTAAAATGAGTAATGAGGAAAAATTCAATTTGCCGGGATTCGATGCGGCCGAAAAAAGTGTCAAGTAGGGTATGGGAGTGCCGAGACGCTGGAGCGACTTGCCTGCAGTCGAGTGGCTTTATCACAGTTGCTTACAAAATCCACCGCACTGTTGTACTCGAGAATTTCATTTTTCAACGATTCGAGATCGAGGAGCCCAGTTTTGTGGATTTTTGTATTTTTTCGTCGATATCTTGCGGAGGTGATCATTTTGTCGAGGACGTAATGAAGCCAGAGGATGTTGGTGTACGGCTCGAATCGTTGCCAATTATTTCTGTGCAAAAAGGAGCAAATGATAAGTGTTAAAAAAATTCATCGGGTTTGTAACCAAAAGCGAAGGTTTGGGTCGAGGTTTTTGGTTTTTTTAGCGAATAAAATTAAAGGCTATTAAAAGGCAACGAGAATTTCTTTTTTTTTTTTTTGAGTAGAGGGCGAAATTTTCGGGAATCATTTGGCGAAAATATTGCGTCAGATTTTTTTGCCATGCAAAATTTGAATTACCGAAAGAGAAATTGAAAAAAGAAGAAATTTCATTAATTATCAAAGATAATATTAAATAGTTGACCAAAAAATGTTCGTTTTTGTTTTTCCAACTTTGCAAACATCAGTATCGTCGGACTTACTCCAATTTTTTCCTCATAAGTCTGTAGATTTCGAATTGATATTCGCCCTGTGCAACGAAGAGGTCTTCGTCGACGGAGAGATCATTAAATATGCTGCATCCTTGATACGACATGCGTGACAGAGTGAAATCGATCACGGAAACTTTGACACCTCTGCTCGAAACCCTCACGGATTTCTTATCGAGTTTAAACTCGATTTCGGGTTCGTCAGTTCGTGAGATTAGTATATTTCCCCAGTGGAGATCGCGGTGCTCGAATTCGAGAGACTCCTCGGCGACGGCGAGAGCCAAAGCAGTCTGAATCATATCGAATAATCAATCGTAACGAAAACCTTTCCAACGATAACAAATCGCAACAGCCAACAGCTTTCAAATGCATTCAAATATTCCACAATATTCATTATTTTTATTATCAATTAATATTAATTACTATTATCTGTAATATAAATAATAATTATTAATATTATTTATAATTATTATAATTATTATTTATTAATAAAAATAGTAATTAATTTGTTGAGTGATTAATAATGAATTAGTAATTAGTTATATTAATAATAATGAATAGAATAAGAGTTTTTTTATTGACGTTTACCTGCATGAAGAGAGCATGCGCTTCTCTGGCATTTTGAAAAACGTAAGCTTCGAGATCTTCACCCCCGTGGCCCAATTCCAAAACTATGTACAACTGATCTTGTTCGAAAATTGATGGACAATCATTTTCTGAATTTTTCTCCTCGTCAAAAGTCTTCCACAGGTCGATAAGCATCTTTGGATATTTTCCCTTAACACATCTTATTTTTTTGACCTCGACGAAACAGTTGGTCGTGGATTTATCGGCGAATCTCAAATTATGGAGCTCTCTACAGGAGAAAAATGAAGGTTTGAATATTTTTTGGGCCAGTCGACAAAGCTGGAAGAAGTTTTAGTCGGTTTTTTGTTTTTTTTTTACTTGGCAATGACGATCTCTGAGAGAATTTCGTCAAACTTCTTTTGGCGCTCGTTGTTTATTTTCGTCTCACCCTCGATCGGGATTATTTTAATTACGTTCTTCTCTTTTCCTTTCTCGTACAGAAATACCTCGCCGTAAACTCCTTCACCAATTTTTCGACAGTTTTCTAAATATCTGAACATCAAGCAAACATTGAAAATTCGATTAATAAAATGAGATTGGAGCTGCCGAAATTCCAGCTTCCTCATTCAATACGTACGATTCCGAATAACATTCGTCGAAAGGCAAACTTGAGTCTTGGCCACATTGCGCAAGAACAACATCTCGAGGTTTTGTACTAGACAAACCTTTCGGAATGACATCCAAAGTTTTTCTCAGATCTGTGATAGTGAAAACAAACAAAAAGCATCAGCCAATTTCTCTCTCATCGACACGTTTACATCATGGTTTTCAATTCCGTCAATCAATTAATTAAAAACCGATAAATAAATGAATGAATTAATTAATTAAGCAGAAAACAGAAAAATAGAGAAATTTAGAAATTTTTGCATTTTCCTCCTGATTTTTCATTCGTTCAATTAACTTCAATTAAACTTTACTTGAAAAAACATATGATTAATATGAAATGAATTAATGATAATAATAAATGATAAATTAATAAAATTAATAATAATAATAAGTAACAAATTAATTAAAAATAATATAATCAATTAATTAATTAAAATAGAGAAATACCAGAATTTTTGCATTTCCATCGTGGTTTTCAATTCGTTTAATCAATGTTAACTAATTAATTAAGTAAAGAACAGGAAAATAGAGAAATGTAGGAATTTTTTGTTCACCTTTCAACGTTGTCCTCTGCGTTGTCGTTTGTTTATTTTCAATCGGGTTGATGCCGTATGCTTCGAGGAACGAAGTGTCTTTAATGTTGTCAAAACTCTTACAGTCGGGCACGACGCGGATCGAAACGCGACGGATAAATCTTCCAGGGCTGGCGATACCGAACAAGCGGCTTGTGTCGGGCTGACTGGAGCCTGGGATCCATGCTGTGCTATCCCGTAGTCCGGTAAACAAGGATAATTCCTTGCTGTCCTCATTTTTCTTTACACAACTTTGTATCAGTCCTGAAATCATGACATTTTATCAATTTTAACCCTAGCCAACCACAATGTTTGGAGTCTGGAGCGATTTTGCTCGGATTCAGAAAAATTGGTGAAATTTCGGTAAAACAGAGGGGCGCGGGATTTTAAGTCGCCTGGGGTCTTTTCGACCCCAGGTTATCGTTTTAGGGTTATGAACAATGAGGAACAAATTCTCGGGTCTAAAATTTCATGACCTTGAAGCTTGGCTCGTCGGAATCCAACAGAATTCTGTTTTTCCTCGAGCACATAAGTAAAAGGATATTTTTTCAGGATTCAAGGAGAAAATCGTAACGAAAATTGTCGTGGTTTTTGAAATTGGAGAAAAAATATGAACGGAATGGGTATTTTTCGTTGAAGCCAAACGTTGCGAACGTTCAGAGCGATACAACTTACCCATTTACCAACAAGATTCCATATAATCTTGATCCACCAATTTTATACAAATTTTCTTTTTTCCATCTTGTGTACTTGTGATTTAAAATTATGAAGAAAATGATAAAATATTTGCCAAGAATGGTGAAGAATGCAAACGTTTAATTTTCTGGATAAATACGAAATATAAAATCACGCGATTGTACGAATAAAGAATTCGTATTTAGAGAGTTAAAGCTTTTTCAAAACCGGTTTCGGGGTTAAGTTTCAAGCACCAAAAATTTTGTTTGATCCCACGTCTTTCAAATTTGTTCTATTGTCTTTGCACCGGCAACGCCAACGCGACACCTTTCGAACGACACTCACCAAAACAAGCGTCTTCTTTTTTTTTCATACGTTTTTTTCAATCTATTAAATTTATTAATTATTCAATATTGAATTGATACTTAGATAATAGACTTGAGAAATTTTTATTGATTTCATCAGGAAATTGGCAAATATTTCGAATTTCCCGCAAGCAAATTCTTACGTAAGTACATTTTTTTTATAAAAATTGCACCGTTTTTGCCTCCCTTTGGCAAAACAATTTGGAACTTTTATTTTAATGTAAAATAAATTTTGATTTTTATCTTAGATGTTCCAAATTTTCTAAATAATTTCGAATCGTCATTTCAATGAAACAAAAATTAAATTAAATTACTAGAAAATAAGGAAGAAAATAAAGTTTAAACCTTTTTGTTGCATTTCCAAAATATTTTGAACGCTCTGTCTCCATTTTCTGCCTTTTCCTACAGCCATAAATTCGAGATCTTCTCGGCTATGGACGTGATTCAAAATCGATAACGATCTTGCCCACGATTTTCCAGGTTTGAGGTAAACGACTTTGTCTTCCTTGGCAGACTCGTCGTGCGTGATGGGCGTAAGCGACGCGGTCCATTGGTCACATCTCTGCAAAATTTCATTGAGGTTTTGCGAATTCTCTGTCACGTCCAGCGTCGACGCTTGCGAAACTTCTTCTCGGATATCCTCCATTTTCGAGGCTCTCGTTCGTCGCTCTAATTTTTTATTCGCAAAAGAAACTTTTTCAGGCTCGATCTCCGATATGGCACTGAGATTTGAGCTCCGGGTCCGACGTTCTCTGCGTCTCCGTGAGATTCTGTACGAATCGTCCAGTCGGGATAACAAAACGATTGGCTGTAGGGAATCCCGTTGTTCGTCTTCGAGATTCTGCGAATTTTCGGCTCGATTGAAATCCCTGGACTCCTCAGCGCTGGGGCTTTTGCTCTCCGCCAAAGATACTTCACTTTTTCCCCAATTTTCCACAGATAAATTGACGTTCAGCGAATTCCTGAAATTGCCCGAGTTTCCTTCAGATTTTTCGTCGATCGAGGAGTCCTCGGCGGGGTTTTCGCTACTGTTATCGACCCGCAAACTCTCCATTTCGCTCAGCCCTTCCTCAAAGTGATTCGAGGCCCCCGAACGGTCGGAACAAGTTTCGTTGAAACTTTTCGAGCGTCCGAGACTTTCTTCGCTCGTAAGATCGTCGTCGACGCTCATTTCGAATAAAGATTTAATCGTCCGGGAGAGACTTTGATCGATTTCTTGTTTTTTATTCATTAGTTCGTGGATTTTCCTTGGCGTCAGACGAGAAAGCAAAACTACGGGCTCGAGAGGTCGATTATTAAGTTGAAAATCGTATTTTCTCGATTTTATTGAATTTTCGGAATTTTGCGAGTCGATCGCTTCGTCAGACGTTTGCCCTTTGGCTTGCTGAACAGAGACTCGGTCGTCGGTCGAAAGCGACTCGTCGCTCACCGTCTCCTCCGCTCTAACGAATCCCGTTATTTCGTCACTCGAATTATTCTCCCCCGAACTCAATTGCTCCAAGTTTTCACGGGCCCCGGAGAAACTTCTGGCACGAGAAAGACTCAGAGAGCCTGAGATTGTGATCCAGTCGTCGTCATCGTTCCTCGACTCGTCGCTCGCACTCTCCACCTTCGGAATTTGTGCTCGTTCCTCCGAAAAACCCATGAAAGGATCTTTGCTCGAATCTCCAAGACTCGCCATCGTTTCCTCGTTGTTGCACATCGACGAGCCGGACGAAGAGACGCCGCTTGAAAAACGGAAAGAATCTTCGGTTTTGTCGAAAACTAAATGAGACGTTTCACGATTCGGGGATTCCTGGTCAAGTTCTGTGGAAGAATCTTTGGCTTGGCTGGGCTCCGAACGATTTTCCAACTTCGGCGAGCACGACCGATCCCTAGAGACTTCCGGGACGCCTTCCTCATCGCTGAACAGCAGCCCCGAAGGTTCAGGATCGGGGGAAAGTCTCAAAAGTGCAGGCCGAGCCGCCGATTCATGTGCGGGAGTTAAATCTTTGGAAACGGAATCAACTGCCTGGACATCTGACTCGAGAGCTAAACTTTGAGCCTCTGCAGGGAACGGCTCTTCGAAATCCTCGTTCAAGTTGCTCTGGATCGGGGACAAACGAAGCAACGAATTGCCCGCAGCGATAACTCGCGTGAGAATTGGTGTGCTGCTCGAAAAATTGCGGCGCATTACTTTTTTCGGGAAACTCAATGTCGACAACGATACAGCAGGCTTTTTCAATATTTTTGGCCTTTCCGGAGCGCGGGTCGTCACGTTTTCTGTCGGTAATCCTAAATCCGACGAATCTACCGATTCTAAGCCGATTCTTTCGCCTTTTTCTTCCATTTTCCTTTTTAGTTTCTCGGTGATTTTCTTCTCTTCAAAATCATCCGGAGCCGTCGCAACATCCATAGAATCTGCGAGTTGCTCGCTCATTTCCGAGACCTCTGGAGGAAGCGAGTCAGCAGGATTTTCTGATAATTCAAAACCGTCGCCGCCGGTTGGGCAGTCCGGAGAATTTGGGGATTCGAACGTCGAGGAAGTCTCCGCAGGTTCATAGTTTTCTCCGTGGCTCTTCTGGCCACTGTCATCATCGCGAGGAGCGGAGGATATGCCGGAAGAAAAGCTCAAGCGTTTGAGACGGACGCTGCATGCGCGAAGAACTTGAGACTCGTCCGGGAATTTCGACTTTTTTGAAGCGTCTGAGAAAGTCGTTTCAATTGTTTCCTCAGAGCCGCGTTTTTCCAGAGCTCGTGCTTTCTTCCGCACGTTTTTTTTTTTTATTCCCTTATTTTTAGTCTCGGCGCTTTTGGCATTAGGCTCCGCGTTCTCGTCCTTGGCCTCTAGTTTTCCTCGTCGTCTCCTCGTCTTAGTTTCGTTATTCGTCGCTTCGCTCCGTTCGCTTGAACCGAGTCTCGCTCTCTTGCCTATGCCCAGTTTCTTCAACGGCCTCCTTGGCGCCTGCGGCGAAGAGCTTATGAACAGTTCGGCCTGCAGAGGATCTTTGTCCGGGAAACTATTCCGCTTGGCGGTCTCGTCGTCGCTACTGTCGTCGTACGACAGATCGGACGTTTGGTCTTTGGGGATGGGATGCTCTCTGTGTCGAATAGAAATTCTGATGTTAAGCAAGGAAAATGCTTTAGCGGATCGACGATAATTGAGAAAACATCATACATTACGTCTTTGACTAGTCGATCAAAAGTCGTGTCGAACGGATCGTAATCCAGACTGCCGTCGTTGCTCAACGGCGACTCGACTCGTGACGGCGGAATTGTCCAGTCGGGCAGAATTTCGTCACGAATAATTGTGTTTATGCTGCTCACCGGACGAGAATTGAATGGGCGGTTCTTTCTCACGTATGTTCTTACCGGCTTGCGAAACATTTTTAATCTTCTGTGATAAAATTTTTTTTTCAGATTTTGCCACAACGAATTTTTGTTTTTCTTTGAGAAAGGAAATGGACAAAAAAACGATGTATTTTTAGGAGCTAAAGAGAAAATCGATACGAAAATTTCATGGTTTTTGAAATTGGATGAATTGTTAATGGAAAAATGTATTCGTCCTTGGACTCGAACGTCCGAACTTTGATGACGTTGAAATATAAAACTTTGAGGAAACGAGGAATGTCTGATGTGACTGAATTTTATAATGAAATTAATAATAAATGTTGGAATTTTTAGAGTCTGTCTTTTGCGTTTGATCACAGAGGCATTTTCTTCGTTGTTAGGCCAATTTCTCTAATGACACTCGGGGAATGTGCTGCTGACAACAACTTCGGTGTTTGTTTTTTGTTGGTTACGTAGTTTATCGACAAATGCGTATTTTTATATTTTTTTGGATGTTCTACGTCATATCCGTATTTTGGTTATCAAAAAGCTCGATCGAGAAATCATTTTTTATGCTAGAGCGGATAAATCAAGCGGAAGAGCACGACTTTTCGAATTATAACGTCAAGATACCGCGCGCGGCGAGGGAAACTATGTCCAAGAGGAATTGACACGACATTGGCAATGTTTTGGGTGATATAGAATGCGCTGATTCATACCTATTGCTCCTTATAACTTTTCAGTGATAACAAAAGACACGACCCCGTCGGTGGATTTACGATATTAACACAAATTACAATTATACTGAGCCTAGATTATGTTTGCAGTCGTACGAAAACACAACAAAACGAACACAACAAAACCGCCATATTGGGATTTTCAGTTTCCGCGATTCGAACTTTCGAACACGCACACAGCGGAGTGTGCACTGCGCGATCACACCGCGCGCCAATAGAATTCAAGAACGATACGGTGGGCGAAATACAAAAAAAATAAACTGGTAATCGTGTTTATTCTTTTGGAAAAATTGGGAAACCATTTTTCATCGAGATTAATTGGTCATAATAGTGATTTTGTTCGCAAAAAACTAGGCAAATTCGTTGTGTGCTCTTCAGTTCGATCAAGCGTGATTCATAGGTTGGAATCCATAAAACAAAAGTGCGGAGTAAGATCGTGGTACAAGGCGCGCGAAGTAAATGGTGGCAAAAGGGAGTGGGGAAGCGGCGAATGAGCGTTGGTCGTTGCTAAGGAAAAGTGTTGAAGCAGGGTGAAGATCCCTTTTTGATAATAAAAACTGGTTGATGTGCGGAATCAGCTGATTGCTCTGTGCAACAGCGGAATTAGAAAAAACCGTCTAAAATGTCAGACGACAAGAAAAGCAAAGATGTCCCAGTGGATCCCGAGTTGAATGATTTGTTGGACAGTGAGTGAAAAAGTGTCTCGACACATAATAAAACGTTATAAACGTAATTGCAATTGATTTCCGCTGTCGTACGTTCTTAACCTCCAATATCGCTCGATCTTGAGAATCATGCTTTACTGTCATAGCGGAATTGATACGAATAATCAATCTTTACTGGACACTCATTGACTTATCATAATCGTACATGACAAGGAATCGCAATTTTTTCGCCCATATAAATAACGAGAATACGCCCACTCGATTATTACGTAATACTCGAGAAGAGTCAAAGTACGCGATGCCATTAGCATTACAGATGTTGTTTTGTTTCCTTACAGCATCTTTGTGTTTTAGGTGCATTGGAGGATTTTGACAAGCCTGCAAAAACCACAGTAGTACCAGAAGCCGAAGGTCAAGCAATTTCTACCTTTTTGCAGACCAGCCCGGACGATGTTCCCGAGGAACTTGTCGACGAGACCTGGCCGCAAGATTTCATTAAACAAGCAGCGGACCAATTCGAAAAAAATCTACAGAATCTCATGAATAATGGTATTACACGTCATTTGACATGCCCGGTCAATATGATCCGGGCTGCCCAAAAAAATCCCCTAAGCATTTGTATCATTCCCGAGCCAATACTTGGATGGGGGACCGCCGCAGCTGTAGTTTTTATAATACAACATTTTTGGCATCAGGAGTGGAAGGCGATCTCGGAGCTTCGCTCCAAAAAATGGCTCAGAGTGTGGCGAGCGCGATAGGAACAAATCCGACAGGCTCGGACAGCGATAGTCCCGATTTTCAGGCAGCGATAGCGCAGGCTTTGAAAGATTTGTCCGCGACGTCAGAAAATTTGCAGGTGAATTGCGCTCCTTTCATAAAAACCTGATGAGAAGCGCAAATTCGCTGAAAATTTTTTTTGCCCGTCCTACAGAACGCCGGCCCGGGCCTTACCGAGGCCGATCTTGCGGCCATGTTCGGACAAACCTCCCTGGACGATGGCCCCAACGACATTCTTCCCTTCATGCACGGAATGATCCAGTCGTTACTCTCCAAAGAAGTTTTATACCCGTCGATGAAGGAACTTGTAGACAAATATCCGGCCTGGCTGGAAGAGAAAAAGTCAACGCTACCTCCCGCTGATTTGGAAAAATACAATAAACAGTTGGAGCTCATGCAGAAGGCAAGTTCATCTTGCATCCGCTCAAAATCCATTTTAAAATATAAATCCTCCCGCAACTTTCGATAATTACCACAATGACTCGCTGTTCAGAAGAACTCTAACGATTTATGATTTTTTCAAGTTCCACCATTATTAGGAGCCAAAGTCTTGGGAGATTTTGTCAATTCGAAAAATGATCGCAATTTTCGAGTCGATTTCGTCTTTGTATCCCATAAAACGATCCTTTTATTGTCCTGGCCAAATATTCTTCGTTCAGGCTCATAAAATATCGTCGTTGAATTTCTCAATATTCAATTGAAACGTTTTAAAAGGCAAGACTTCCCATTTCCATCGGCCAAAGTCTCGACGGTTTTTATTAATTAAGAAAAATTATAACAATTTCCCCCCAGTTTTCGCCCTTGGATCCCAAAAAGAATCTTTTCATTGTCCTAGTCAAATATTAACCGCCAGCTCGAGATGTGCTCGAGAGAAAAGAGGATTTCGTCACCCTCCAACGATTAGCTCGTTCCACGAGCTGTGTGCCTGACCGTACGGCAAATAACATTAAGATTTGAACTTTTATTGGGCACAGGTCTGTACGGAATTGGAACAAGAGAGCGACAGCGATTCGGAGGAAGTGAAAAAGCAGAGATTCGACAAGATATTAGGATTAATGCAGGAGATGCAAAATTACGGTCAGCCGCTGGCGGAGTTGGTGGGGGATCAGCAATCTCCGTTTTTCCAAGTAGATCCGGAGGGGAATCCGGTGTTGCCGGGGGGAGTGGATTCGCCGCAGAACTGTGGGATCATGTGAGGAGGTTCGAGCGCAATACCAAGTTTGTACGATGTTCGACAACATTGTCGTGAAGTTTGAAGAGCGTAGTGTTTGAAAATTGGCCATATGTGGCGAGTCGGGTTACGGGATCGATTTGCAAATGGAGAAACAAGGAAAATTCGAGCGGACAAAAATGAATAACGCAGAAAAATGTTGGATATTTATTTTCTCTTTGGATCATCGACTTTTTCGAAACGTGACATCAATTTTTATTATTTATTTGTTCTCCTCGTTAAATACATTTTTTTTAAGGGCTTTCCTGAGCCCGACACGACGCATTAAATCTCTACGTGCACACACGAGTTATTTATTTATTGTTGATTATTATTTTTCTGCCCGGAGGGCTTCTCAGTGGCGTTTGTTGCTTTTGTTATTTTTAAAACGATTCGTTCGTTACGCCGGAGGTTTGTCTTGTATGTATATAAAATAAAATATACGTGTGGTTTTCAAATGTTAATCGTCGCCGAGTTTGAGCCGCTCGCAGGCTCTCCGTTCCAAGGAAAAAGTCGATTTTGCTTTTTTTTTTCATTCTAGACAATTGGCCGCGACTATCTCTCGGAATAATTTGTGCCGCAATCTCTGCTGGTCTATCCTTATCGATTTTTGCGCGAATATACTCTTTTGTGGCTTTTTTTCTTTAACATTTGAGTTAGGAAGACGCGCAAAGCGCATCCACTCCCGGCAACACTTTTCCTTCCAGCAACTCCAAACTCGCCCCACCCCCAGTGCTCACGTGACTCACTTTATCTTCCGTTTTCCACTTGGCCGCACAAGTCGCCGTGTCTCCTCCTCCGATAATCGTTATCGCTCCACGTGTCGTCGCTTCCACTACTCCGTCCATCAAACTTTTCGTACCTTTGCTGAAATTCTCGAACTCGAATACTCCCGCTGGACCGTTCCAGATTATCACCTTCGCTCGCTTTATCGGCTCTGGCGAGAAAAACATTTTTTTTTTTATTAAAATTCATTGGGAAAAGGTTTTTTCTCAATCATCCCACGATCCAACGATAAAAAATCGAATTATCTACGTGAAAATACAGTTGCGCATTTAGCCGAATACGATCAGCGAGATTTTCAACAATTTTTTACATTTTATCGATAAAAATATTTGTTTTTCATTTAAATCTTTTGGGAAAATGATTTATCGTTCAAGTTATTGGGCAAAATGTTTTTGAACAAGCGACATTTTTGGCTGTTATTGAAATTTGATTTTTATCCATGGAGCGACGATGTAAAGTTTGGATTGGCGGATATGTTGAGGAGAAACGAGAAAAGGAATAACCTGCGAATAATTCGCTGGACTTGGGTCCGACGTCGAGACCCATCCATCCGTCGGGAATGCCGGAAGCAACGTCGGCGCTTCCGACTGCTGCATTTTCGGCGAATTTATCGGCAGTCACGAAATCAACGGGGAGATGAATCTGCACATTATTCTTCGTCGCCTTTTCCAGCAAATCTTTCACGATCTTGGCGCCTTCCTCGTCGAACAACGAGTTTCCAATCTACGCGCAAAATCAAAGGAATTCTGTTTTTTTTTCTGCCTCAAATCCTTAGCAACATTTCCACCATTTTAATTGAAATTTTTTTACTAAAAACCCAAAAACCATCGATCAATTCTTATATTTCGACCCTCTTAGACATACCGGGTCATTTTGACCCCAAAAAATGTTCTGTCATCAATTATTTCGCTTCTAATTTTCGTTTTCGTCTAAAAATAAGTTTTGCCTCATAAATACGAATAATTTCCATCCAAAAACGTCTCGGGTCAGATTGACCCGATATGCACGATGCATTTCTATTATTTTCAATCGAAACGTTCTGAAAAACAAGATTTTTGGGAAAAAGTTGCCGCTCGGGTTAAAAAGACCCCTATGGGTTGCCAGGAGGATAATTAATTGAGTAATAACTGTACCTTCATGTCTTTGGTGACCTTGAGGAAAGTATAGGCCATCCCACCGCCAATGATCATTTCGTTGACCTTGTCCAACAAGTTATTGATCAATTGAATTTTGTCTGCGACTTTGGCTCCGCCAAGAATAGCTAGAACCGGGCGGTCCGGGTTGTTGAGAGCTTTTGCAAAGTATTCGAGCTCTTTTTTCAAGAGGAAACCGCTGGCTCGTATGTCGAAACCGTCACCCATCATGGAACTGTGCGCTCGATGGGCGGTGCCGAATGCATCGTTAATATAAACGTCGCCGAGCTTCCTCAGCGACGCTCGGAATTCTGTGACTTTGTCCTTGTCGGCTTTGATCTGTTGGATTTGAGCAGAACGATTTTTGGGTATTTTCTTGGTCAATCATTCGTCAACAATGGAGAAAACTGATTTCTTTCAACTTTTGACCTCGAAGGTCAAGGTTCTTGAGACTTGAAGGTAGTGTAAGGCACTTACTTTGCTGCCGTCCGCACCAACGCCCTTGCCTTCCTCCTCGACGTGGAATCGCAGATTCTCTAAAAGAATTATCGTTCCTGGAGCAGGATCGGCGCAAGCGGCTTCTACCGCCGCGCCAACACAATCGTCCAGAAATTGGATTTCTTTGCCTAGCAGATTCTTAAGCTCATCCGCTACGGGCTTCATAGTGTATTTCAAGTTTTTCGAACCGTCTGGACGTCCCAAGTGGGACATGAGCACAATGGACTTTGCTTTTTTCTCCAGAGCATATTTGACAGTGTCGAGAGCAGCAACGATTCTCTGGGTGTTGGTGATTTTGCCTTCTTTCATTGGCACATTGAAATCCACGCTGCACGCATCGACCATTCATTTTTTAAGAATTTTTTTGGTATTCTTTGTTGACGAGGATCATGAGATCGTGATTTGTTATTGTTTAATTCAAAGGAACCATTAAAACTCACCGTATGAGGACCCTTTTGCCGGTGAGATCGACCTTGTCGATGCTGAGTTTGTTCAATGCCATTTTTTCACTGATATGAGGATTGGTTTTCTTTATCAAGAAACTTAACGTTCGATGCACTTGTCGAGAATATTCGGTGATTCTATAAATTGTCACTGTCTTGTCTTATGCACGTTTTTACGAGAATTGCTCGTGGGAGCCTAACGATTCGCTCGGACTAGGTGACAATGTCAAACGAAGGGCGTCGAAGGTGGCGGCATCGTACGAGATTTAAAATGGCGCGGATTTCCGATCGACTGATAAGGAAAACGGAAGCTTTTGTCACCGTTCAATCCGTTAAGTGAAAATAATTAACAAGATCGTAGGGACTCGTGCTTTGGATAATCTCTCGTGTGATCCTCCAAAAATCTACAACAGAAACATTAAATCATTGTGTTTTTTTCCAATTCCGGAATTCCAACTTGTTCGCTAAAGTGCGCGAAAGAATGGCGGGAAGCGAAGATGATTCGAAAATTATTCGATCGAACGTGTGTCAAGAAAAATATTCAATACGAGCGTATATTTCGAGGTTCAAATTTATTACATCAATTTATCGGAGGCTTATAATCAAACACGATGAAAAATCGATGCGTGGTGACAACTTTCCGCGTGGTCCAGATTCCGTGTCGTCCTTAAGGTCGATGAGTAAACAATATGGCATGGAATGAGCTTGTAAAATCTTTCGGCCCATCGAAATGAAATTTAACGATCGCGTTCAGCAAAACTCGAAATCAAAGTAGATCCCAACTATTCCGAACGCCTCAATAGATCGTTTAATGACCATTTATTCATGATACATATTTTTTAATCAAAATAATGGGGGGAGGAAATAAAAAAATCTTTCTTCGGTGACGTCACGACTTCCCGCATTACCAAATACCTAACCTCCAATAATACTTCGTTACATAATGACAAAAGCGACCGGTTTCCTCATCCGACCGGGTGAAGCATATTTCTTTGCTTTTCGATAAGGAAAAGAAAAGCTGTAACGAAAATTTCCTAATTGAACGTGACGCGACGAGCACTCTTTACGTGACTAGCTTCACGCACGTCGGCGGATTCGGTCTGAACGTGAAACAACTGCAGGCACTGATTAGTGTCTCGTATTGTTCGACGGTGTAGCAGAGCGTGTTTAGCCGCAAGTTCTCAACTTTTCGCTACTTTTTAGAGGTCAGTCTCCCATTTTCGTATTTAAAAAAAACGTTGATATTTTTTAATAAAAGACACGAACACTGCGGCCGCGAACTCAAAAATAAAAAAAGAGCTCGATCAAAACAGAATAGGTAACTTATTCAGGAAACTTATTTATCGACAACGATTCAATTTTCCTATTCGTCAGAAAATTCGTTTAGGCCCATAAAATATAAATATTTCACTACAAAACCGTCTAAAAATGAATAAATGAATACATAAATAAAAATCAATAAATTAATAAACGAAATAGTTAAAATTCAGTAAATAAACAGAAAAAATAAATAAAATTATATGAATAAATTGAAAAATTCATAATTACCGGAATACAACGTTTTGGATAACGCTTTGGGTCAGATTGACCCAAAAACTTTGAAACATTGTTGCCAGTACTCTTCGAAATTCGATTAAAAAAACGAACTTTTGTCAGGACGTCGTGAGAATAATAAATATTAAAATAGCAAATGTATTTTCCAGAGTCAAGAGAGTTCGTGATGACAGTGATCCTTGGGGGTGGAATATCGGGTCTGAGCGCAGCGTTTTACGCGAGCGAGAGGCGATTAGGTCCGCCGATACTTTTGGAGGCATCGGATCGATTGGGGGGATGGATTCAAAGTTTAAAGTTGGAGAACGGGACGGTTTTCGAGATGGGTCCAAGGATGATAAGGCCGCGAGGTCGTCAGGGAATGAATACGCTGAACCTGATAGATCGTCTGGACTTGAGTGAGAAGCTTTGGAGCTTTTCGTTCGCTCACCCCGCAGCCAAGAATCGAATGATCTACGTGAACGAAAAGTTGCACGTTTTGCCAAATTCGATCTCCAAGATTTTCAAAACGGTAGAGCCGTTCGATGGGCCGCTAATAAAAATAGTTTGGAAAGATTTGACGAGCCCAAAAGTGACGAGGGACGACGACAGTATTTACGATTTCGTTGAGCGAAGATTTGGCAAAGACATCGCAGACAATCTCATCAGCCCTGCCTTGTGTGGCATTTGTGCAGGGGATGCTAAGCAAATAAGCGTTAATATGATGATGGAGAATATGTTTGAGGCGGAGCAAAGGTACGGATCGATTTTCAAGGGTTTTGCGATCGAAAGGCTCAAGAAAATCTTTTCCAAGGGCAAAAATGAGGAGAAAAATAAAGTCGAGGACGAGGAGGAGGATTCAAGGTCGGCGCTAGCAGCGCGAGTGGAGAGTTGGGCTTTGTGGGGCTTGGAGGGAGGTTTCGAGCAGTTGCCGATAAGATTGAGCGAGAAATTAATAGCCCAGGGTGCCCAGATCCGTTTGAACGAAAGATGCGAAAACATAACGTTTTACGACGACCGGATTGAGTTGAAAATCGGTGAGAAACGTCAAGAATGTTCACGACTTATTTCTTCCTTGTCGGCCAAGAGTCTGGCTCCTCTTTTGGAGCGTCAACATCCCCAATTGGCCAGAGAGTTGTCGGCGATCCCTTGCGTCACTGTGGCAGTGGTGAATCTCGAATTTCCTGGAAAATCCTTGACACCCAATGGATTTGGTTTCCTCGTTCCACCCAAAGACAATAATCCCATTCTGGGAGTCATTTTTGACTCGTGCGTTGTTCCCCGCGATAATTCCACGGTAAGTTGAACCAAATACTCATTTTCATTATCTCCCACTTTGCTCCCATCGATTACACTGCAAAAATCATTAACATCAACATTTTCCACAAAATAGTCACAAATTTTTAACTCCAATCATTTTTTATTATTAACTTTCGAATATCAAATGAAATAACACAACGTTCCTTAGTGTTTGTAACTATTTTTCAAATACTACGATAAATAATTGAATGCAGAATAAAAAATAATAAATATTCGGAAAAGAAAAACAATTCCAATTCGTTTATCGTGGCTCGCTGGAGACCCAAGTCATTTTTCTTTTGGCGGAGGAGTGATGAGATTGGGGATAAAATCGAAGTTCTCATGCACGAGATGTATACCTGTATAAATATTTAAACTATGTGCTTATACACGTGAAGTTTAATCTTCAAAAGCTCGAGTAAAGTCTGGTAAAAAAATTGGAAAAAAAATGGTATCGTCATTTATATTTTTAATGAATGTATTTACCAAATTTGATTGAATTATCATTTTTTCGAATTTTTCCAAATGGAACGTTTGAAAAAACAAGATTTTAAAGGAAAACTTGGTCTCTCCAGTAAAAAGAATCCGTATGATTGGCAGAGTGAGTTAATTTAATAAAAATATGGCTTTGAATCGATAAACATTCGAATCAACAGGTACTGACGGTCATGATGGGCGGTGCTTGGTTCGAGCAACACTTTGGCCCGGCGCCCAACAAACAACAATTGTTACAAACAGCCCTCGACCAAGTGGCCAAGATACTCGGTATAAAAGAAGCTCCAACCTCGGAAAACGTAGTTATACTGAAGGATTGCATTCCGCAGCACATCGTCGGTCATACAAAACGATTGCAACGAATCCAAAACTATATTTCGGCTCACAGACTTCCTCTAGCGTTGTGCGGCTCCTCGTATCAAGGCATCGGCGTTAACGACGTTATTCTGTCGGCAAAACAAGCCGTATGTAAAATCGAACAACCTGTCAAATCCCTTTGAATTAACCAAACCAAATATTTTTCCATGAAACTCTAAAACTCAAAAGTCAACGATACACGTCCTACGCGACACGTGTCTGCCCTATGGCCCACGATGTTGAAGTTTCCATCGTTGAAATGCAACCAAAGCTCATGATTTTTTTAAGCTAATTTCAAAATTTTGGGAAATACTTGTTAAAAATATTGGCACAGACTTTTTTACCATTCATAAATGAAATTTACTAAAAAAATGAAAAAAGTGGATTCATTATATAATTATATAATTTTCTAATTATATTATATATTAATTATTTATTTATTTTAATAAAAATGATGATTATTTTTCCAAAATGATTATTCAAACTTTTGGAAAAACATTCATTCAAAATATTGGGACAGACTTTTCTACCATTCACAAGCTGAATTTACTAAAAAAGTGGATTAATAATATAATTATATAAATTATATTGTTACTTTATGCCCTCGCGCCATCTTCCCTTTCGGGATTTTCAAAACGACGCTCCTCTCCTCTCTTCCCTTATCCTGCTTCCCTTTCACCCACCTCAGCCCTGGGTATCTGGTCCGGGTCAGTAACCAGACAGAATAATATCGATTATATATATAATATGAATCATATATAATTATCATATAAAATATAAATATGAATTAAAAAATATAGAAAATGAATGGTAAATTCACAAAAGTACGGATTTTTCCAATAATGGAGATAAATTGTTGTTTTTTTTTGTTTTATCACATAATAGGCATCTCCAATAATCACAATCAGTAGGGGGAGGCAGAATTATTATATATTATAAAAATGATAATTGGTAAATTAATTTCTTGCTTCTTTCCAACGATCTAAACTTCAGCTTCGTCTTAGGGCTATTGGCAAACTCAAAGGAATTTGCAAACTCCATATCGACCAAATAGAACGAAAAACCAACAAACTAATGATCTACGAAAAGTTGGGAGCATGCTTTCGTGCATGAATCTCACGTCTTAATGATAGCGAGCGCGTTATGGATGGAGGATTAAGGCCAGAAAATTTCAAGAATCGCCTCCACATGCATTTTTGTAACGTTTATTCAGTCGATATTCATTTTTTATCGTAAAATCATTTCCAAACAACAAAAACGCACGTGTTAATACATAAACAGTCGGAGCCGGTCTTGACGTGGCAAGATCTGATAATTAGAAACGTTTTCAGCGTAAAAATAAAAATTATCAGCCACGTCCGCAAAATAATTCATGAAAATCATCTTTTTGACGTCAAATCGCAAAGTTTATACATTTATACACGGTGAAAATAAAAATTTCATTCTATTGCACAATCCGCCATGAAATTCAAATTATGAGAAGAGAAAAAAATAATCGTAATTGCTCGGAACAAAAATTTGTCTACTTTCGGGCAAAAGCCTTTATCGATCTCGTAGGAAAAACCATTCGGTGCATTTATTTTTTATGGAGAAACCGTACCTGCGTATTTTACTTCGTCAAACGCCTTTCTCGCCTTTTTCAGCTCTTCGTTCATCGTCAAAAGGTCCTTTACCCTCGCGTACTTCCTTGCGTCCTTGCGAACTGTATGAAGAAAAAATAAACATTCGATTTGATAAAGATTTATTGAGGCGCGGTGGAATTTTTGGTTTTTTATTGAATTATAACCTAAAAATACTATGTCCTCCACTTGGACTCTCCCCGTTCTCCCAATTTCCATCGCCCGGTGAGTCATCTCGGTGATAAATTCTATGACCAGATCTTCGAGGAGATCGACACTCTCCGTGTACGGATTTTGATCGTCGCCGAAGCCGTACATCATGCAACGCAGCTCTTTCGAAAATAGACGTTTCCGACCCCCCGGCAACGTGCCACCGATCGGAATTTCTGTTTCCTCATCTTCAAACTTAAAAAAAAACAAATATTTCGTTCGCGGGATTCAAGATTATTCACTTTTTATCATTTTCGAGGTAATTCACGAGTAAGCTACGATTTTGTTTGTGTTCAACATGACCATTCGTACACAAACGTCCTAGAACGCTTCCTCAACTGCCACTATAACGCAAACAACTTAGCCACAAGATTTATCGAAATATTTAATCATCCCCGAGGTCCAAAAGCTTTGATGCAAAAATGACAAGACGATTCGTACACAAACCTGCTCGAAAGCTTCCTCAGCTGCCATAATAAACTTTTAAAAGAACAGCTTAAGCCCTGAAGCTTCTAGATATGTTCAAAATTTTAGGTTATGAGGGCGAATATTTTGAAAATGATACTTCTCGAATCACTGCCAGGGGCAGCAGCATCGACCGAATCTCGAATCACGTGACCTTTCAAAAAAAAATACGTCGTCCACGATCATTTTTTCCAGGGATTCGAATTATTGGCGAATTATTAATCAATTGCATAATGGAACAAGTTCCCAGCGTGTTGATTCAATCGAGAGATTAAGGAACAAGTAGATATTTATTATTCATTTTTACTGAATAATCGTTCGAATGAGAAAGATCGATTTATCGAACATCGACGCTCGATTTACTTGTTATTGTTATTATTGATGGAAACTGTCAAAATATAAAGAACACGACACGAAAGCTGAAAAATAAACAACAGTTTCCTCTTAAAATTCTTACACTAGCGAACCACAGAAAAAGTAAGACGTAAATTGTTAGCTTAGCAAAATGTCGAGTATGACGATATCTGCAGTTCGTTCGCGAACAAGTATACTCGACAAAGCATTGAGCAAAGGGAAAGGGGAGGTTAGCCTCAGTTGTTATGCACTTTTGTTTTCGGAGCTTGTCCAGTATTGTCAAAATCGTGTGTACACAGTGCCAGAATTGCAGAGCAAGTAAGTACTCAGCGACTCATCTCAGCACGAAAAAAAACCTTCTAATCGTCGATTAGGGGGTTGAAAAAAAAATGGTTTTGACACTGATTACAATTGGCTAGGCTGGCAGAAATGGGAGCGGAGGTTGGGCACAGAATAACGGACCTTTTGGTAGTTCGGGAAAAGAGTGGCAAGCGTGAAATAAAGTTATTGAACGCATTGCTCTTTGTGAAGAGCACTCTCTGGAAATCGCTGTTTGGTCGTGAAGCTGACAAATTGGAACACGCTAATGACGACGAGCGGACTTATTACATAATTGAGAAAGAATCTCTGGTGAATAAATTCGTGTCGGTGCCCAAGGACAAGGGAAGTTTGAACTGCGCTTCCTTCGTCGCCGGAATCGTCGAGGCGGTTCTCTGCGACTCCGGCTTTGTGAGTATCCTCTCCGCTATTTTGTGAATTAAATGCCGCGCCATTCGCCCGTGACCAATTGTCTTTTTTCAGCCTGCCAAGGTGACGGCTCATTGGCACAAAGGCACAACTTATATGGTCAAATTTGACGACGCAGTTGTCGCGCGCGACAAACAATTGGAAGATCGATAAAAAAAATAATGAAAAAATGTATTAATAAAGGAAATCTCATGCGAATGGTGTCTCATTAATATCGGACACCCTGCCTCTCCTGGAAACTCGACGATGACGCATCGGCATGTCTAATTGTACAAATATTGGAGTAAAACGACGATAAATATTGATTTTTATTAATCATTCGTTCTATTTGGAAAATCAACCTAACTTTTCTGAGCCCATACGATTTTCTGGTCACAGAAACCGATCGCAATTACATTCTGCATTGAAATAATAAACTTTGCACCAGGTTGAAGTTTTAATCGTCGAGATCCAACGAAATTCTCATATTTCTTTGACAAAACGAATTACTTAATCGTGGAATGTAATTACGATCGGTTTTTGTCCGAAAAATAAACTTTTCTCATAAATAAATAAAAAGAATTTTTATTCTGAATAAAAATATTGAAATTTATTAATTGAAAATCAATTAATATAAATAATTTGTATTCATTTCAAGTGAATTATCAATCAAAATCTATATTTTTCGTTGCATTCCAACGTTTGCCAAAGAAATAGACGAATTTCGGGGACATATTTATTGAGATCGCGCGACAAGCTTTTCTATGGCATATATATGTGTTGCAAAATTTAGGAGAATTTGTAAATGGCAATAGAGACCGAAATTGTGGGAACGGAATCAGGAAAAATGGGGAATTCTGAATAAGGTGGATAATTCTCGAGTTTCCGTGATTTTTCTTGCCTAGAATTAATTTCTTATATAAAAACTAAACCCAGACCCCTAGGTCCTGAAATAAATGACATTCGTTGACGATTTCCGGTTGAGAATGAACTTTTCAATTCTCTGTTTCGTTTATTCGTAATCACGTTTATTTCCAATTTACATTGTTGAGATGAATCAACATTTCCTACCAGAATTTCACTTCACTTTAACCCTTTATGTGAATTTGAATTCTCTGTCTCTGTAACTGACTTGTCCAGTGCGATAAGCCTTTTCTTGACTGTCCTGAAAATCAGTAATATAGCAAGGATTATCAACCAATAATCGAGCATTTCATTTTACGCTAATTAAACTTTCTAAGGATCAAAGTTTTTTTTTTACGACCCAATCCTGTCGATCGGGATCATGGCGACATCAAGCTCGTCATGATAGAAGAGAATAATGTTTAAAAATTCATGGAGAATTTTCAGACTGTATTTTTCAAGCAAATACATCATTTTTTTTCTCATTTTTGATTAAGAAAATTATTGAATTATTACTGATTATTATGAATCATTATTAATTATTATTAATTATTATTTTTGGTTGTAACAAAAAGCGAAAGATGCTTTCGACTTTTTATCCGCTTTTGTGCTTACTCTGCTCGCGACGATGGCCAAAGTGTACGCGACAGCCGGTATGACGACGGCCCCAATGTAGTACAGACCGGATTTCCAGTTGGGTCTGAAGAATTCCGATTGGGTAACAATCATAGAGTGTAAGCGTTGTACTCCGGAATCGAACTGTGCAAATACCATTTTCATTAATCACTTTAATAATTAATTAACTAACTTATTAATCAATTATTACGAGTTCATTAAATACTTTGATAATTAATTGATCGCATTCAATGTAATTAAATATTAATCAAATTTTATAATTGATTAATTAATTATTCGAGTAATTAATGAACTCGTTGCTATTTTTTCAATAAATTCAGTTGGCAAATAACTTTCTTCTCTTGGCTCCTGTAGAAATCGATCGAGTTTTCATCAGAGTCTACATTTTTTTTCCAAAAACGTTTGGACATTTGTCTAATCTCCGAAAAAGCACGATAGTTCGATAAAAAAACGAAATCAATAGGAAAAGCGGGTCGAATTTAAAAACTGGACAATGGCGGAGTGAGCGAAATATTTCTGGACTCGAATTTAATAACCTCCAAATTTCGTCTCCTCAATTCTCGGAAAAAAGTCATAAAATGAGCGAATTTTGTGGAGGAAATGAGAAACAGCATTTTCGTCGAGTATCGATCAAATGCTAAGAGAGAAATGCAAAGAAAAACTTAAAAATGAAGTTCCAAGGTTCAGACTCCTGGCTTGAAACATTTTTGACAGTTGTATCTTTTGTTTACGTTCGATTGACCGTTTTTACTCAATTTCCGGCTGTCCCAATGTCATAGTGACATTTTTATACAGTCGAAAACAAATTCGAAGGAATTAATAAGTAAAATTACATAACACGAAAAGTCGCAGACTGAGATTGAACGATGAAAGATTGTTGATTGATTTTATTGAGTTATTGTCGTCGTTTTTCGTTGTCATAGAATTACAATTAGTAAAGTTTTATGAATGACTTTCGAGGGACGTTCGATATATGGGAACAGATGATAATTAGAGGTTAGTGAAAGGAGAGTAGAAAAAAACACTTGCCAGTGAGCCACCTTGAGAAGCGGGACGATAAGGGTTACCGATTTCTTCCAAATAAGTGCGACGAAGAGCTTCGCGTCTGGCTGCTCGGGCTAGCACAATCTTTTTTTGAGTGGGTGAAACATCGTAAGTTTCTTGTGGGCCCGACATATTTTCCTCCTTTGCTCCGAAAAGCTCGCAAAACTGAATTCAACACTAAAGTCTCACACACACACACACACACACACACACACATTCAGCAGCAGCAGCCGAAAAAAACCGTCGAGCTTAATGAAACTGCAGAGTATCGCGACGATAATATGTCTCGAATTCTGCCACGTGAAGTTGTTCGTTAAAGAGCAGCACGTTCGCCCAAGTCAAATGAATGTTGAATTTTCAAAATATTTGCTTAAATTTTTGTTGTCGTAAAAAAAAATTGCGGGGTATAAATTTACTGGAATACGACTGTTTGAAAAACGTCTCGGGTCAGATTGACCCAGTATGTAGGAGGTGAGGATTCGAAGGATTGATAACCTGCTGTCTAAAAGTGTCATGGGTTTCATGTAACGATACGAACATTTATTCGGAGTTACCGAAAAAGTTGAATCTGACGTCAAGGGCATGGATCTTGATTCACGTTGTCGAACGAGTACCGAAGGATGACGAAACAGGTTAATGTGCGCGTAACTTGTGTTGATGTATGCACAATAAAATGACACAAGCTCATTGGCATTTTTTAATAATACATCAAAGTTTTTTTGATCCAGTTCCAATGCGAGAATAAAAAACTTTTTCGATAACAAAACTTTGTTTTTATTTCGTCTCTTATCGCGAAATGCGATAGCACACGCTGTAGAGAAAGAGCTTGACAGGTGTTGGCCGTAATCGAGGCACGTGCTAGTGTTGCTTTCGTCTCGGGTTTGTTTATTTTCGCAGTCATAATACATACACGGAAGGGAGAGAGAGAGAGAGAGAGAGAGAGAGAGAGAGAGAGAGAGAGAGGGGGGGAGGCAAACGAGAAGCTGCTGACAACAAACGCGATGGACTTTACAAGATTTTAGAATATTAAATAGTGCAGCACGAGGATGACGTTGCGCAATCGTCGATCACGCAGTCTAGTAGTTATATCTATAATTCCTATGACGTCACGAACGCATAGAAAAAACAAACAATTCACGAGATAGCCCGATTCCAGCTGATATTTCAATAGCAGCTTATTCGATGATATCCGAAACTGCTGCATGCGGGCATGAAATTTCGAGCAATGATTCAACAGATGCAATGACTTGACACGTTACTATCATCGCGTCAATCAAAGTAAACAACAACTCGCGACGTCCATGTTTTCTATCCATATACATAGGGCCTCTCAAGTAAAATGAACGCGAAGCGGCGCGATAAATCAAAAGTTGAACTCTGAAAAAACACTAGTTTAGTGTTTGAATAAAGAAAAATTAACAACTCTCCGGTTATTTCTTCGGTTTTTCGGTTTTTGCCCCCAGGAAAATATCTTGGCTCGAAAAGTTTGAAATTATTTGAAAAATTAAACAAATAGTGAATGAAAATGAATATTTTTCGTTGCGTTCCAACGTTGCGAACTGCAGCATTACGGAATTGATGGAAATATTTATGTTTCTGGATTTTTCACGTCCACGTTCATTTGGCTATATCGGATCTATTGTTCTCGGATCGTCAGTCACAAATCGGTGATTCAGCCTCGAAACGCCCATATGTATTCGCGTATATATAGATATATATAAATAAGGAATGGGAGGAGGACAATGAAGTATGTATATACGATATTTTGATTTATCAGTCACATGAGCCAGTCGAGTTGATGAAAAAACATATGACTGTTTTCTCGGGTTACCAGTTCAACGGGGGTGGAAAAATCTCACGTGACACGATAAACGCTTTTTATACTCATGGTTTTTTCGGATCCGTCTATACATACGAGATTACAAGTAAATGCGTGGATAAAATCTCGAAAAGTCCGATTGAAGTGTAAGCAGCATGACTCACGTGGTGCATTGTCGTCGCGTCTCGCTCGCTTCTTCTTTCAAAGCCCAGATTCGCCCAGCTAGAAAGAGAGAGCAAGAGAAAGCGAAAGGGGGAGGGGGGCGATAGACAGTGATGAAGCTAGAAACACAACTCGCCGAGGATCGAGTCGAGACGACAGATAGGCGTTCGCGATCCTTCGTTTCATTCGCTCTCGAGCGCTCCTCCGAGTTTGTTGTGCATCGCGCTCATCCAAGAGTTACTACATTTCCTTCCTTTGTCTGCGGTAGGTCCATTTGTCTTCGACAGTGAATAAATATCATTTAAGTCTCGCTTATTTATCGTCACGTATAAAATATCCACGAAAATCCTCGCTGAATTTGAAATAAACAGTAAAATTCATTGTGAAAATGTTTAATCCCGTGTCCGGTTATGCGTCACCGACTAATAAGCAATAATTTTTCCACGCGAATATTGCGATTTCTCATTCTTTCCGCGAATTGGTCGGAAAATTAATGAATCGCGACTCGAATCTCATTTTTTTTCCTTCCGTAATCGCGACGACGATACTATGAATTTTTCGTGAGTCACTGCGCATCGCCTGTCAAACAAAGAAGTGTACACAGCTATTGTATACGTTCGTAAGCATTGAGCATGGCTTACAGCAGTGAACGTTTCTCGAGCGTTTTGGCAGAGAAAAAATGTCAGTATTTCTGCAACTTCGTTGCTGTTATTTCGGAGAAAGCCAATAGGCCGTAAAATTTCATCATCCGAAATTTCCCCCACCTATGTAGCGCGATGTTTACAGTGGACCAATCGTGTTTACTATGGCTAACGTTACCTTGAATTGTCGTGCTGCAAGCGTGATCCGAGAGCCAATCACCGTTGAAGGTTTTTCTCACGTTTGACCGTGAACGTTGCCGCACGAAACTTCCTTTCGAAATCCAAATACGAACGGACAGTTATTTCTCGATGTTTTCTTTGTGTCATACGCGCTCAGTCATCCAGAAAATACCGTTAAAAATTCATTTCCTCACGAGAGCATCAAACTCTTTGATCTTTCGTCACGATTCTTGCTCTCGCGAGACAAAATCTCGAGCTCTCCATTCGGGACATGTTTACTGCGTCAGAAATGGATGCTCGTTCGATGCTCTGAGAATTCTCTCGTATCAACCGTTTCGAAAGATCCCCCAATGATAATAAATCGTAAAAAAATCCCTCACGACCATTTATCGTCATTTTTGTGGATAAATATTATTTCCATTCTTCCGAAATTCATCATTTCGTAATTAAACCGATTGTTTCGTCATTTTTGCGGAATATGACTGAAATTTTTGATTCGTGAGCATGAGACAAAATACTGGGGTCAATAGTACAAAGCCATTTATCAGTAATTTCATAATCGTCCTCGTGTTTCCCACATTCCTCTATAAAGTCATGAAAAATAACATAATTCTGTAGTCTGCAACGAAAAATATTGATTCTAATTGACAATTTTTTTAATCTCCAAAATGATCCAAACTTTTTCACCCAATATATTTGTTCTGGCGACAATAAGCGTTTGTTTTCGCTGTATTCCGAAACTGCAAACCCAAAAATTATGAAATAAATTATTAAAATTCATAATAAACATTCATGTCCTTGATCCCGCCACTTTCCATCGACCAATTCATTTCCACAGCGTAAATAATCAGAAAATTGGTGTTTTTATCGAAAGACAATAGATAAGCCAAGATGAAGGCCCTGCTTGTTGCATTCATGGCTATTTTTGCCGTCGCTCATGCCGTTTCGTTCCTGGACCTTGTGGAAGCGGAATGGGGTGCATTCAAGGTATTTTTTTCATTTATTTTCCTATATAAATGAATTCGTCTCTTTCTGATATTCTATATTTTCATGAAACTTTTTGTATTTGTTGAAAATTCAACAACAAAAATAAGGAACGCCGCTAAATGTTTTGCAGACTGGAAATATAGTAAAGTTTATGATTTATTGAAATTTGATCATAACGTTTCAGGAAAATTTGGGCCGGACATGAAACAAAGTCAATGTCTCATTTTTTTTTGTAGTTTCTTATTATTTCTCCGACGGAAATGACAAAAACTCAGTTTTTTGAGCTCGGTTTCCATTTTTTCAAGGAAAAAACAAGATTGGCCCAGTTGCCTTGAATTTGTGTGCGAATTTTTCATGTTATTCCGGGCTGAAGTTTAGCTAAAAGGAAAAAAAGGATTTGGGCCATTTTTAAGGCTTTCCGCTAATTTTTCTGCACAGGGAAACAAGATTCTCTTTAAAATTGTCCAGGCTGATGATTGCGAGAGACCGATAGCCGGAACGCCCACTTTTTTAGCTCAAAGCGATAAGCTCCGGCCTAGAAAAGGACGAAAGGAAATGGAATGACTTGGAAATTTAATTTCCATTAGAAATTGCCAAAAATCTTGAAATTCGTTAGTGAATATTTGCAGAAGAAATGTAAACAATGAATTTTCGAGTCTTTTCGTTTCCGCAATTCAAACATTGACACTATTTAATATTTCAATGTGTACAGAAAGATTTAACAAGTGTTTGCATTCGCCATGTTTGTTCAGTCTATTATTGACACGCCTTATCAATCCAGAATCGACTTTTATAGAAGTTTCCACATTCAGCGAAAAGTTGAGACCGATTTTGATTTATTTTTCGTCCTAATTATCACGATTTTCCAATTTCATGGTCACCATTGTCGTAACAACCCGGAAATTCTATTTTCCACTCGATTTTACCGCCCAAGAGATTTCGCTTTCTGTGCGCGCAACTTTTCTATGAAAAAAAATGGAAAAAAACGGTTCGCACGATTTTTCGTGCTCGAAACTGCGAAGTGAGGTCGAAGGACCTTGAAAAAATAATGATTTTGCCTTTATTTTTATTATCGTTAAAAGAAATATCTGAGTTCCTGAAAAATCAGTCAAAATTCGAACGAGGGCGAAGAATTGTGTAATTGAAAAATAGTTCCTTCGCTTCTGTGCTTATCACGTCGGTCTGACGGCGTCGACCATTCTCATTAATTAGTAACGCGATGCCCCTTTACTCACAGATAAGTTCGCTCGACCATTTGGTCATCCTAAACATATTTTTTCAAATGGCGTCGCGTTACGATAAAATTTATGGTTGCTTTATATTTTATTTTTTATTATCCGGACACCATCGTGTTATCATAGGAGGACAGTATCTTTTATGAGGCATGGTTAATTATCTCGAGAGTTTTGTTGTTTTATTATTTTTTTTATTTTTCATTTTATTTTTATCCATTTTTAAAAATTATTTAATTATTTTTATTTATTTTCCACATTATTTTATTTTTATTTTCGTTTCTTTGTATTTCTTTATCGCTACCGAAATTTTCGTTTATCGGTGGAACGTGCTCAAACGATATGAACTCTTTGTAGATCGAACACAACAAAAAGTACGACAACGAAATAGAGGACAAATTCCGCATGAAAATTTTCATGGAAAACAAACATAAAATTGCACAACACAATCGCAAGTACGGCGCTGGAAACGCTTCTTACAAACTCGGTATCAACAAGTACGCCGATCTGGTGAGTACATCGATTTAAAATGTCAAGGAATTTCCGAAAATTTTGCAAAAAGTAAAAAGATTTCGCAAAAAATGTTATTTTTTTTTTTGTTTTAATTTTAATCGCAAATATTTAACGAATTTTGAACGAATATTCGTTGATTTCGTTGAACAGCTTCATCACGAATTCATCCGAACGCTAAACGGTTTCAAAAAACCATCGAGCAAGAATTTGCAAATGGAGAACAGACCAGTCGGAGCGAAATTCATAGCGCCTGCGAATGTTGAACTTCCATCGGAAGTCGACTGGAGAAAAGCCGGTGCCGTTACGCCTGTTAAGGACCAAGGCCACTGCGGTTCTTGCTGGGCATTCTCAACGGTAAGTTTATCATAATACCGAAGTTCGTAACGTGGAAGCCCAACAAAAAACTTATTTATTAGGAAACTTGTTATTTTTTAAATTTAATTTGGATTCATTGAATAAAATTGAATAAATTCAAGTAATTCAAAATTACTTATTAGGATCTGGTTCCCCAGAGTTCCCACAAGTACAATTCCTCCTTTAATAATTAGATAAATAAACGTGCAGCCCGAATAAAACGCAAATCGGTCGATTAACGTTTACAGACCGGCTCGTTGGAAGGTCAACACTTCAGGCAGACAGGCGTTCTCGTTTCACTAAGCGAACAGAACCTCGTCGATTGCTCTGGAAAATACGGCAACAACGGCTGCGAGGGTGGCCTTATGGACCAGGCCTTTAAATATATCAAGGACAACAAGGGCCTCGATACGGAAAAGTCTTATCCTTATGAAGCCGAGGACGACAAGTGCCGGTAAGTATTTGCAAAAGCAAAAATCAAGCATGTATTGATGGAAAAACAATGGGAATTTCTGAAAAATGGAATATCAGAATTAAAAAAAAGGAAAAACAAAACAGGAAAAACATTTTTCATCAATTATTTGGAAAATTTAAAAAACCGTGACAATTTTCGTACCGATTTCGTCTTTGGATCGTAAAAAAAGATCTTTTCGTTGTCCAGCCTAAATATTGAACAAGAAAAACCATAAATTCTTCGATTCCAACGATTGAAACCTGGAGATCGTAAAAACAATCTACAAACAGACATTTTTCATTGTCTTCACGTCCCCGAAGCGTTAAGGGCAAAAACAATTGTCCAGGTGTTTGCAGTGTTTTGGGCAGAAGAAGGAAACGAGTTTTTCGAGCGCGAGGCTTCCTTTTCGCGTCTTTTCTTTCCCGATTAATGGGCAAACCGTGTGGCGCATTAAAAAAACTATTTATTTGTCACTCGCTGCGTCAACGAGACGACTAATAAAATGACGTTTCCTCGGGGCAGGTACAACGTCAAAAACAGCGGTGCCGAGGACGTTGGTTTCGTTGACATCCCGGAAGGTGACGAGGAAAAATTGAAAGCGGCAGTCGCGACGATCGGGCCAGTCTCCATAGCGATCGACGCGTCTCAACAGAGTTTCCAATTTTATTCCGAAGGCGTTTACAACGAGACTGAGTGCTCGAGCACCGAGTTAGATCACGGAGTCTTGATCGTTGGCTACGGAACTGAAGAGGACGGCACCGATTACTGGCTCGTGAAAAACAGCTGGGGCGACAGTTGGGGCCTCAAAGGATACATCAAAATGTCAAGGAACAAGGAAAACCAATGCGGAGTCGCAAGTTCCGCGAGTTATCCACTCGTCTAGAGTTTCCTGAGGCTGCTCTGGCCCGGAGCACTTAAAAACAGCGTGAGCATGCCGCATGAGAGATTATTGAGTCCCTTCGACTGGTGTAAATACAAGAATGCGAGAAAAAACTAATATTCCAACATTTTTACGATAAATTCCCATTTTTATTCAACTTTATATTTTCTCAAAATCAATGGACCCGAAAATCAATTTTATCGCTTTTTTTCCGGATTCTTGACCACGAATTCGCTATTTTTAAGGATAAAAACAAAAAAAATGACAATATTTTAAGTTCCGAATTGATTTGGAAGAAAAAAACGAAACAGCGACGAGCGTCGGAGCGAAAAATCTTTCGCTTCGCCTCTTCTCGGCGTTATCGTTTTTTACTCAATCGTCAAAAATTATTTACTTGGAAATATATTCACGTACGATTTAAGTTTCTTTCATTTCTTGCTCCTTTGACGCTTCATCGTCCCGTACAATTTGATCAAATTATTATGACACTGGTTTATACGACGCCCCATATTTACCACGATGATTCGTCAATTTTGTCAATAAATCGCTATATTTTTTAACCACTTTGTACGTCAGTTACTTTTTCCTTTGAAAAATCGTTCCAGATCAATGTTTTCTCCACTTTTTCGCTCCCTTCTGATGATTTTTAAGATTTTGGGGTCATTTTGACCCCGACAATTTTCCTTCACCGATCGTTTGCCATTTCATTACCGTTTTCCTCGAAAAATACATTTCAGCCCATAAAATATCGATAATCTACCATGAAAAACGTCTCGACAAATAAAAAACAAGAAAAAATGCATTTTCACCGAAATAAAACGATTTTATAAACGTCGTGGGGCAAATTGACCCGTATGCACTCATAGGAGGCGATGGCTTGATGGGTTATACCATTGGATTGTAAAAACGAGCGATAAGCCACGGATTTGCTAAAAAATATGAAAATTTTTGATTTTTCGACGACCTGATAATTTTTATTGGAAATTTTCGTCCAACTTGATTTTTATTGTCGACCTGAAATCTTTCAAGTTCCGTCGATGACTGTCACTCTTGCACGTTTATCTAATCTCTAAATATCTTAATTATTGTTCCCAATTAATAAAAATCAGAGATTTCCATAAGGCTAAGAATTAACGTGGTGACTTTGTCATTAATAAAAAAATATTTTTCAACGGTTCATATTGACCTGCAATGAAATTTCCAGGTTCGTTGGCCTAACGAGAGTCTAATTATTTTCGATATTTCTGGCTAAAGATCGTGCTCGTCGGGGAAACTCCTTAAGAGTCCCGGAGTCGTTTACAATCGAGGCCTCTGTGACGAAACTCAAAGAATCATTAAAACCCGAATACGTAACTTTTTGCCATTTTGAATCAGTATATATTTTTTGATTACTGGCAGATTTCCACAGGAGGACGGGAAGTGCCAGAAAATGTGACGAAGCGGTTGTGTCAATTTGGCTTAATTCCTGTGGAGAATTCGTCCGAATCGGTTCAGTGGTGGATACGCATGAATAGAGATTACTCGCTATCAGCGATTTCATGAAGAAATAGACGAAGAAAAGTTGGATCGACTTATCCAGCTCGAATCGACGACACTCGATATTGGGCAATGATTAAGCAAATACCCATATCGTATTTGTTGATTATTTTAATTATCGTCCATCGATCAGTCTTCATTATTGTCTAAAATTAATCGAGAGACAATCTTCGAATATTCCGAAAACTCAGAGGACGAAATTACCGAAAATATTAATTAATTAGTGCGTTGCAATTAATTCTTCGGAAATGACTAATCCCATTCGAAGTTGAAGCAAAGTTTATGCAAAACAGAGCTCGTCAGATTCTTTGGGGAAAAAATTCGCGTCTTTAGAAAATGCCCGAATGGAGATTAACAAGAATACACATTTTTCGCGTCGAGTGACCTGCAGCTTTTTTTCCCGATTGATCGATCAATTTGGTTTCTTTTGTGCATAGAACTTTTCTGAATCATTTGCAATCGATAATTCCTCTATTATGATCGATCTAATTAATTATAATTAAGGAAAATTGACGGATGATCGTTTTAGGAACAGAAAAATTATTGCTGGAACGTAAAAATTCGCTCGAACGTTTTTTTTTTGGAATTCAAGAATCGCAGCTAGTCCGAATAGGATTTTCCAGAGCAATGATTTCCCAAACTTTTTTGTGCCGCCGTTTCGAAATTTGACACGACCAGGCCCGATTTTTTAAAAAATACCCTTTGGAGAAAAAATTCTTTATTTTTCGATAGAAAAAAATGGTGAATGGCGATTTTTCTTGCGTCGATGGGCCTGGCCAAATCTTATCTATATCCAATAGTTCGTGTCCAATGATTTGGGCACTTGCTCGAATCACATGAGATGTCGAAATGGGTTTTTTTTTGCACCGCGTGCGTGGCGTCTCGACGAAATGAGACAAACTCATTGAAGCTTTCACAATCGCTTGAGATTGATCAGATTAAAATTGAGACTTAGCAGTTGGATGGAAATTTGGCTTTGGAGATGTGAAGAAATCGGGAGATTGGAGATTGGGCGATACAGCTCTTGAGTAAGCGATCGCACGGAAGTATCGAGAATTATGATTGTCTTGATTAATTCATGTAAGTCATTGATACGCGATCGCCCCAACATGGGGTTTATGTTAGTTTGCCCTTGTGAATCTCCTCCTTCAAGGTGATGAATGATAAAAACTTTGATTACAGAAAAACTGGCAAAAGGAAAGGGAACTTGGTAAACCCTTAAAAACCAACTCTCCGACGATCGAAATCACAGTTCGTGTTCTGCGAACGTGGGAGACTTGGATTTTTTATTTTTTCCAGGTGAGTACGAACCATAAACGAAAATTCGAACGATTCTCGACGTATTAACCGCCACGAGTGTATTACTTTTTAATATTTTTTTTCTGGTTTTACGTTATTATTTTTCAGGAGTTTACGATTATTATTTATTTTTATTATTATTTACGTTTTATTTTTTTGCAGGAGCAAAAATAACGCAACGATGAAGATTCTGCTGGTTCTGTTGGTGGCTGTCTTCGCTGCAGCGCAGGCTTCCGCGATGTTCGATCTTTCCCAAGTCCATTGGAAAGCCTACAAGGTATATTTTTCTTTTGATTTTTAACCTCATTCTTAAAAATCTTTTTCCTAAATGCAAGAAAAGAAAAAACTAGCGAGGCTAATTATTCAAAGGGCAGGAAAGAGTTTCATGTCGTTCTGTGGTGGAAGGAAAACGCGTGACACTTTAGGTTGTCCTCGAAACGTCGAGCCTTTCCAAAAAAAAAAGAAAAAAAGGTCCAGCATGATATTTCTCGACCGGAATATAAAATAAATGAGGAAAAAAATAAAACGAAGGCAAATTCGTCGATTTTACTCCTTGTCTTTAAAACCACTGGTGAAATTTTTCGTCTATTGAGCTTTTGAATAAGTGGAAATTAATCTTTTCATTTGTCCGGTTATCAGATTGTAGTCGCGTCAGTTCCGAGATATCTTTTACATAAGAGTCTGTTAGTTCTTTCGGATACTAAAAATAAATTGAGCCATTATTTAGTTTTTTTTTCTCCGAGTCTCGTTTTTCATCGATGGACATAGTTTTATTCTTATAATCGGCAATTCTTCAATTTCTCCGACGTTTCGACGAAATTAACGAGTAAATTTCGTGGATAATCTACTAAAGTGAATTTACTCTTTGCAGACTCAGCACAACAAAACTTATTCGAGTGCCCTCGAAGAAGAATACAGAATGAAAATCTTCCTGGCAGCCAAAGAAAAAATTGCTCAACACAATCGCAAGTTCGACGCTGGTCTGGTGTCGTTCAAATTGGGAACCAACAAATTCGCTGATATGGTGAGTTCGACGCTGAAAAAAATACATTTAATCCTCACGATTGTGACTCGAAACCAAAGCAAACGATTCAATCCTTTTTTTTATGAACTGCTTGCTAATGAATAAATAAATGAGTATACAAACAAACAAATAGATGAATGAATAAAGAAATAAATAAATGGACAAATAAACAAATAAACGAATAAACAAATAAATGAATGAATAAATAAATGAATGAGTAAATAAATAAATAAAATAGAGAATAAAATTGCTAATAAATTTGATCGTTGATTTCGTTAAACAGGAGCATGGAGAGTTCGTTCGCATGATGAACGGTTTCAAAAAGCCATCAAGCGCTCTTCTGGGATCAGACAAAACGCAGAAACGCATTAAATTCGTGAAACCCGCGAATGTCGAGCTTCCGGAAAGCGTTGATTGGAGAGCCAGTGGAGCTGTTACCGGCGTCAAAGACCAGGGACAATGTGGTTCATGTTGGGCATTCTCAGCTGTGAGTATCTGGTTAAACAACGATCTGCAACACGTTATTGTCATCATATGAAAATATTGCCTAATCCGCTCGATGTAAATGTTCAAAGACCGGCTCGTTGGAAGGACAACACTTCAGACGCACCGGCCAACTGGTTTCACTTAGTGAACAAAATCTCGTCGACTGTTCCGGAGCATACGGCAACTATGGATGCAGCGGTGGCTGGATGGACCAAGCCTACAGTTACATCAGGAGCAACGGCGGCATCGATACCGAATCGTCTTACCCGTACGAAGGCCGAGACAATCGTTGCAGGTGCGTTTTTTATTTCTCTCAAAAAAACTATCTTACCGACGGGGTTTCTCGACCGAGAAACCACCAAAAACAGTTGCCAATGAATTTTATAAAAAATTTATGGCCCGTTAACGAAGCCACGCACGAGTTTGTTTTTTTCTCTTCTGAAAAATCGGATTCAAGGAGGTTGGCTATATACGAGAGTATGATAAGAATTTAATGAAATTTGGTGATTAGATTCTTCAGCACATAATATGGAGACACAATTTTTTAAATATTTTTCGTCTACAGAATTGTCGAATTATTTGAGTTTACAATACGCAAAAGATATATTTATCGATACCCAGAGAAAGAAATTTATTGAAATTTCTTTCAAATAATTTGATTTATTCGATATACACTCCTGCTCAAAAGTTTGGGAATTTAAAAAACGCTGTTTTGAAGGGGACAGTTTTAGCTTCATTTTGCCACCTCGAGCAATTTTTTACGATTTTTTGGCCTTCGGAAATTGGTTGCACGTCTAGTAGAAAATTTTATTTATAATTTCATTCATTTTTTCAATTAATGAATCATTGAGCTTATGAAATAATGAAAATTGGATGATCAATGCGAGAATGGGTTTGCGTTGCGCAGATTCAATGCCCAAAGAGTTGGTGCCACGGTCTCCGGTTTCGTAGACATACAGCAAGGTAGCGAGAGCGACTTGGAAGCCGCAGTCGCGACCGTTGGACCAATCGGTGCCGCAATCGACGCTGCCTCGTACGAATTCCAGTTGTACGAATCGGGTGTGTACAACCCGAACTACTGCACGTCCACCAATTTGGATCACGGAGTTTTGGTTGTTGGATACGGTAACGAGCACGGCCAAGATTACTGGCTCGTGAAAAACAGTTGGGGCAACAGTTGGGGACTCAATGGATACATCAAAATGCAGAAGAACGACAACAACCGATGCGGTATCGCAACTTCAGCGAGTTACCCCCTCGTCTAAAGTTTTCTGACATTATCTCGCGTGCTCTGCTCTCCACAGAGCAGTTGCCCAGAGAACGGAGCCGTTTCGACGCGGCTGCGTCAAAAAAACGCCTGATTGAATGATGGATCGTGAAATGTACCGCAAATGTTTTTAAGTCTTTACAACAAAAAAATCATAACCTCCAAAAATCTTGTCATTTTATTTATTTCGCCTTTCCTACGATGTAACGAAGTTTTATTTAAAAAGTGATCGACAATAATTCGTCTCGTGCCAAACTTCACACTGCAAAATCCGGAAATACCATTTTTTTGGCGGCGAGTTCGTTCTCGAACTCGTAACGCTGGAAATCAGCTGAGAAGCCGCGTGTCAGGCTTGGAGGATAATGAATCGTCGAATAAACTGTTGAATCTTTGTTTTCGAAGCAATCTTTTAATATAGCAACATAGTCAGTCTTACAATAATAAGCCAAAAATACAATCTATTATATATCAAGCCGTCGGTGCGGGAGAGTGGGTGCAAAAATCCATGTAATCGTCGCGATTATTCGAGTCGGTCTCGAAATCCCTTGTTTCCAGCAAATATTTTTCATTTATTTTCACAATAGCGTTTATGATGATTAGTAATAATAATAATAATGATGACGTCACACCGCGGTGTGAGAAATGCTCCCGATGATGAAAAAGTCGATCGATTATCACTGAGAATAAAAATGGAACGCGAATCCATTATCTCCCGCGAAACACGCAGCTCTTTTCGTTTTTCTTTTCAATTTACTCTGCTCGCACGCCGTTGTTATTGTTTCTCTCTCTCTCTCTCTCTCTCTCTCTCTGCGTTCCGTGGCTTCGTTCCGTCTCTGTCTCTCCCTGTCTACCACGTAACCACACACGCACACAATCACTCGAAGCAAGACTATTTATTATAATAATAGTGTCTGTACATTCATTCGTCCATGTTGCACCGTTTTCTCCCGCAAGACGTGCGAAGTAAATTTTACAATTTTACACATAATTTTCATAATATGCATTTGTTATCTATACCGTTTACGTTTGTATTTCATTTATTTTCGCGTATTTCTTTCGTATCTTTGTTTTTCGTCGACTCCGCGTTTATAAGTCGTGACTTTCTCATGCTCGAGAGGTACGACGCGCGTCGCTTGGAATTCCATGTTTAACCTCTAAATGTTGAGGCTTTTTAAAAGGCGCTCACAACCAGCAAAGCAAAATGAAAATAAAAACGAACTGTTGGTTGAAATGAAATGTGACAACGTATACAACTCCGAATCGCTTCTCAGGCTCGCGCAAGCAACGATACAATGTCAAATCATTTAATTGAGAATCATTAAAAAGCGGATATAAATACGAAAGCAAAATGACGGAAAAACTAAATGGGGATTCATTACATACGCGTGACATTCACTCAGCTGAAAATGTGACAGGGAGAGAGAGTGAGTGACCGAGAAAGAGAGAGAGAAATATTCCGACTCGTTAGAAAAACAAAATGAAGAAGGTTTTTCCAAAAATCATTAATTGGACAAATAAAAATAATTCCAATCCACGATTTCGATTAATTGAAAAATAATGGAGTTGCAAATAAAATAATTCCAATGTCGCCCTTGAAAATCGTCCCGATTGAACAAACGGAATGAAGTGCGAGCTGGACGACAATCGGTGTCAATAAGGACAAGAAATAATGGCAAATCTATACAAAAAATGTGGCAAATAAAAAAACTGAAGCGCTATAAAAATGAGGGATGAAAAAAAAATGAAAAAAAAATGTAATCACGTTTTTTTTTCATTACTTTCAAATTCCACCGTATTCCTGTGATTTTAGGAATCTCCTTGGCTCGGAAAGCCGAACATTTAACCCCTCGAATGCACACTGGGTCATTTTGACCCGAAAAATTGTCCTTGACCCAACGTCTTGGCCTTTAATTTACGTTTTCCTGTAAAAATGCATTCGAAGCCACGAAAAAAAAAAAATAAAAATGCATATTTACCGGAATATGACTGGAAAAACTCCTCGGGTCAGATTGAACCAGTTTGCACTTGCAGAATGTTTACATAGGAAGGGTTAATCATGCACCGAGGACCAGGAAGCTTTTCCGAGGGCGAGGAAGAGGAGAGGAGACAAAATGGACGATACAAATATATAGATATATTATAATATAATAGATACTTATTTGATGAAACATTTAAAGCCTTAAGTAAAATATACAGTGTCTTGTTGTTGTGTTGGTTTTTATGTGTATTGTTATTATTTAAAAATGCGCTATTGTTTGTTTGTTACACGGTTTTTGTGGGTGTGTGCGTTTTGCATTTCGAGCCACGTGCATATTCAATCATTCTTGGGAAA